>CAEFZY010014287.1:0-30828 GCA_903066815.1 Brachyrhaphis roseni
TATATATATATATATAAGGTGAAATGTCATTGTCCCTTTTGTGATATAAATGAAAAACTCTTGAAATTCAACAGGTCAATCTGCTCTCATAAAAGAAGAACGCAGTGACTAGTTATCCTGGTATCAACAATATACCCAGGTTCCTTTGGTCCTGTTCTTTGTAAGCAACTTAGTTTTGATTTGTGTCCTTTGTGCTATTGGCTGATCTGTATCACTTTCCAAAATGAGTTTGGAATAAGGCTGTGACATAACAGTGCCATAACAAAATGTGGTAAAAGTAAAGAATACTGTGAATACTTTCTTGATGCACTGTACCTTAAGTGATTAATTTGTTTATTCTTTTTTATTATTTATTTTACTTTATTTTGTTTGGTGTTTTTTTTTTTTCACCATGAAATTGGGCAGTGTAATTTTCAGTCAAATTTTCTGTTTTAATGTTCAGGCTCAAAAATATATATATTTATGCAAGAAAACAGTTATCTAACCTGCATTTAAGTGGTTTTAGGATAAGTTGAATGAGGCAGACACAAAACAAGGTTTTCAACCCATCTATGTGAGCTTGTAAGAGAAGTGGAGCAGAAAATGCATCCAGCCTTTTAACATAATGATCTAAAAGTAGCTTGTGGTCTGTACAGTCTGCACAGAGCTCATTTAAACACCAGAGACGTGACAGCCTCCCTGCTGTGAACAGCTGTTGCTATAGGCGCACACAGTCTGAACTGGGAGGATGCTGACAACCAGCCACATCAGCTCGGGGTCTAAACTCCCTCAGGAGGGACCGGTGTAAAAGGAACAGGTACATACAAGCACAGAAGGTAACAACAAATTGTTACAAATAATTAACCAGACAGAATGCCAAGTCTCAGAGAGTCCAGTAATTGATTAATTCAGAGGTGGAATCAAAGCTGTTTGATCGTTCATTTTTAGCTTACGCAAGACATAAAGTTTTATGCTAAGGGATCATTTCTTTCTAAAATGTGATGGAACTTTAATAGTTTCTTCGAGTCAATATCTCAAGGTGAGTTTGTCAAAACATATCAGTAATTGAGCAAATAAATCTACCTGGCTTTCTCTGTTCACCTAGATTAAAAAGATAAATAAAATAATCTCCTTTTTCAAAAATAATGAATGTCAATTGCTGGATATAGTGGTTCTCTACTCGTTGCTAAATGTGAAAGCCAGTTCAACCTCAAAATGTAACAATTTAATTAAATAAATATAGTTAAATGTTGCCATGTTGAATGTAATTAGATTCTGCAAGTTTTCATTATTTCATGATCTGACCATTCTCCTTACATCTTAAAAACACATCTACTGTTTACTTCTTGCCCTGAAGAAGCTGTTTAGAACAGTTTCCTTAATAAATCCATAGAGAAAAAGAACAATGTTCTCATGGTCAGCCTGATTAAATAACGGTATTGCTAAAGTATTATGGAAGGGACAGTTTGTGAATCACTTTGTCTTTTTCATGGGAACAATGTCCAGAGTTTTATCAATAATGTGCAGGACAGGACAGCAGCACATTTCAGAAACAGGCATCTGACTCGTCTTCAATTACAGGCCTAATTTAGTTGTCAGTGCCAAGGCAACCAACAAAGATTCTGTATTTACTGAATCAGAGAAAAATCGCTTTAAAAGGCATAATGGCACAAATTAGTCAGGATTCTCTTTATAAAAGAGATATAAAGGAAATGGGGTCACACCCATAATTAATGCTTAAAGGGTACCAGAACAGTAAACCCACAAACAAAGAGCTTGTTTTGTGAGTAGTGGGTGACGCTGAAAGAGGTCCCAAACCATATAGCATTGGGTTGACTAGAGCAGGATTGATTCTTAGAAAAACCTGCTAAGAACAGAGATACAGAAAATAAAACACAAGAACAACAACAACAACAAAAGTAGAATAGCTCTGAGTTGGTTCATTCTCCAGGATTTCAAACCCACATTTCTTTTATCATGACATAATTACTGCAAGGTGATCTACTTCCTTCTGCAAACATACAATTTCTTTCTCTTTCTTTCTCACCTGGTTTTCTTTTTTCTTTTAAATAAAAAAATCTAATCTGACATACTTACATTTAGGATATTAATGTTTTTTTGCTTCTTTTCCCCAACATTTGGTCCACAGTCCTTGGTGGTGGTAATGCTTCTAAAACAGAAAAATTGTCTGACACTACAGAATAAGCAAAACACAGATAAAATTACACTTAAGAAATCTAATGAATGTAACTACCTATTGTGGCACAAAGTCACAGGCCTCTGCTAAGCACTCAGATTCAAAATCTGACACATTGGAGCTTATGTAAGTACAGTCTCAGGTTTACTAAGGCAGTGTTTCCCAACCCTGGTCCTCAAGGCACACTGTCCTACATGTTTTAGAGGTTTCCCTGCTTTAATGTGCCTGATTCAACTGACTGCAGTTCAACAAACGACTGTTAATCAGTCAGCAATTGAAATCAGCTGGACTGAAGCAAGGAAATACCTAAAACATGCAGGGCAGTGTGTCTTGAGGACCAAGGTTGGGAAACACTGTACTAAGGAAAGAGTGAATTTAATTTAAAAAGAAAAAAAAGTAAAAACTGGTATTTTAGTGAAGCTTTTGCTGAAAACATATCAGCAACTTGCAAAATTGCTCCAGACTTCAGATCACCTTCGCGTGTGCAGTCAGCTAACTGGCAGTGCATAGCACTAAGTTAGGGAAAAGCATCCCTAACTCGTTCAATGAACGAGTACGTTCATTGACGTGGATGGTGGAAAAGTTTTGTGGTTTTTGAAATCGCAACTGTTTAAAACCTTGATGTACTGTATTACTGGAACCTGGATCTGGACCTGGATCAGGAGCTTACGCGTAGGAAGCCAGGACAGTAGAATTAGAGACTTACTTTTGACATTTGGGTGTTGCAGATTGGTGTTCACTCCATGCCCCTTTTTTTTAGATCAGCTCACAAACTCAAATCTGACCCTTCCTCCATGTGTCACTGCAGCCTCAAGCAGGCTGATAATCAGCCAGTTTTAACTGGAAAATTAAGCTGAACCCTTATGGTGTGATGGAAAAAGATGGTGTTTTAACTTTCCCGGTCGAGGTAAAAAAACAGGGCACAATGACCTGCTTGTCCTTTTTGATCACATGGCTTATGCACACACAATGATGAGGAAAACCTGCCGTTCGGTATCCAGGAACACATCGGCTAAGACGTTCACAATAACAGGCTGGGGCTGATTAATGCTGACAGGGTCTGGCTTTTCATGGAACCTAATGGTGTCGTGGGTCGGTGTGTGTTGGGGTGTGTGTGTGTGTGTTTGCCACTGTCACCTGTCTTGGTAGTCTTGCTCTCACCACAGTCTGAGTCTTTAGCCACAGACACTTCAGTTTGCTGCTCCTGTCTCTCCATAGAAACCGGGGGTGTGTGTGGACAAGGTAAACATGTCCTTGATCACATTATCTCCACTTTTCTTCTGTCTTACACAAAGCAAATGATTTCTGCCTCTACGTGTGCTGATTATGTAAGAATTAAAAAAAAAAAATCTGGGTCTTCTGCACCACAAGACAGTCATGTGGTTAAAATAAATTTATGTCAGAAATATTTCTGAAGAAATCCTAAAATTTGCTTATATGTGGGTAACTTTTTATTTGTGTTCTTCTGTCTGTACCCAATATTTATTGTGTAATGTCAACCAACAATTAGAAAACAAAATGTAAACAATGAAGCAAAAATATCATCCATTCAATTAATTTATTTATTACTTAAAAACTGTCCACACAGAGATTTCCCCTCAAGATTGTGGATTATGTGGTTTTATTTTTTTGGGTTATTGTTAAACCATCAGTCTGCTTACAGTAGGCAAGTGGAAAGTAAACACAGCTGCATGCAGGAGATACAGGTCAAATCACATTTTATTTTAACTTAAGGAAACCCATCTAAATGCAGGCATCCAAAACCTTTTTTGTGCCTCTTTTCCTCAAAATCCAACCGACTTTTGATGTCTGCCGTGTATTATACGTAGCTGCAAGGTGATCAGTTCAAGATGGTGCGATTAGGAGAGGGAAGGATGAAACAGAGCTTTGTCTCCACATCTAATCAGACCTAATCTATTTAGAGGCCTGAGATGCATCCTGAGAAAGGGATTCAGGATGCATCTCCTGGACACTTCGTATTGTTATTGTCAAAGCACTGCACCTTATGAGATAGTTGCTAATATTAAGGTGCATTTAAGCTCAAAAGAGATAAACTATCTCTTCACAGATATAAAAAAAAGAGATCTAAAGATTAGAGTGGTGGCAAGGAGACATCCAGTCTTAAAGACACAAAGCTTTTCACCAAAAGTGAATAGTCAAAGTACATGTGGAAAAATGCAAATAGTTTGTCAGTCATTAAAAAAAACAATTTGATCACTGTAATGACAGAAAAGAGCTTTCACTCCTACCTCCTGAGCCATTGTCAACCAAATATATATTTTCACTCATATAGATTCATTTCACATACAATAAAATATTTCAAACCTTTATTTCTTATAATTTTGATCATACAGATGATGACTCAAAATTAAGTGTCTCAGAATATTACAAAAAAAAAAAAAAAAAAAACTAATGGTGTTATCCTGTAATTAGCTTATGAACTCAAAGCACCTGCAAAGGTTTCATGAGCCTCTAAATGTTTGCTCTGTCTGGGTCAGTTGACTGCACATGTAGACAACTGCTGACTGGACAGATGTCCAAAAGACGGTCACTGACACCCTGCGCAAGAAAGCTAAGCCACAGAACATCACTGAGGAAGAAGCAGATTGTTCACATAGTGCTGTAACCAAGCATGTCCATATTAAGCGGAGTTGAAGTAAAAGTGTGGTAAGAGAAGAGAAACCAGAAGCTTTGAGAGGGTTGTTAAGACAAATCCATTCAAGAATTTGAGGAGCTTCAATACGGGTGGACTGAGGCTAGAGCCGCTGCTTCAAGAGCCACTATGCACAAATGAAATCTCCATGAGTCACAAGCGTCTTACCTTTCATTTTGGAATTAATGTGTGAAAACAGTAAAACCCTTTTTACACCTTTGCCCTGATAGTGTATGAAAATGCTCATTAGATAAAAACTAAAATCATACTATCTTTTTACTTCTTTGTTCCCTGTAACTGTTTCTTTTGTTATGTTTTTTCCAGGTGACGTTTACAGGATACATCACACAAAATGGTCAATCGGGACTAAGGAGTATAAACTTTTTAAATGCCTTACATGCCATGCTTTCTGATTAGATTATTCTCTTACAGATTGTATCAGTTATTATGAACTGATACAATTTTTACCTCATATTTAAGCTTAGCGTCTTAATGATTACCTTAAGGATTTTAACCTGAAAATCTTTGGGGCTAATAAAGCGATAGCATAATTTTTAGGCTAACAAAGCTTTTCCTCTTTGTTGGACTCAGCGCATCATGGGCACGTGAAGGAGCTCTGCTCAAACAAACAGCTCCATTGATGATTGAATAAGAGGTATAGAATGTTTCGAAAGAAGGTGAGGTCGATGGCAACATTCCTTCGTGCATTTTATATTTGAGGAATTCATTCCAAGGAAAAGGCGTTGCAGATGTTATTTTTCATCAGCATTGCTTTTATTCATTCACTCTTCAGTTTCAGTTTCCTTCTCTGGTTGTACAATTCTGCTTCATTTACAAGGCTATGTAGGTAGTTTGGATTTCCAGTTAGGCCTGTTAAGTTTGAAATCAAAACAAGTTTAAGGAAAGGAAGAGCTGACAATTTAGACTAAAATACATACAATTTGTTAAAAATGTTTTATTTTTATGAAATCACAATATTGTATGGTGCATAGTGAATAATACATTCCTTAATGCCATTGAAATGATCTACATGTAAAAGTTTCGTAAACTTGACTGTAATATATTTTTTCATCTACATTAATAGTGATGTAAAAATGTAAAATTATGAAGTTGTTGAAGTCTCTCTTCAATAGCTGATCTGTAACAGATCCATTTCCATCCATAGACTATTTTTAAACATAAATTGAACTTTACAATAACATTTACAATCAGAATTTTTAAAACCAAAATCCCAGTTTGAAGTATTCACACAAAGTCAAAAATGCCACAAGTCATCAATGCTGGAAAAGCAGAACAAAAAGAGTAAAGCAAATCTAATTTTCCTACCTTTAATCAAATGCTCTTCCAGCTGCAGAGTGGTGTTTATATCTGTTGCATAAAGGGGCTTTGGGCTTGTTTTCAGCGGGTTTATTGTTTCTCTGCTCTATATGTACATTAACCACTGGGCCTATATGAGCACTTAGATGTGAACTGGTTGTACTTTTCCACTTATCCCACAGCTCTGTGGTACTTGTGATACACAGCCCACGTGTGCTCAAACAAAATTGGTAGACTTTAATTAAACAAAAGTAGAAAAACACCAGTGGGCTCCATCAAATAGACACGGAGAGTAAACTTCCAGGACTAAAAGTAAGGACTAAATATAAAACCTACAAATATCATTACAAAAAAGCAGAATGCTGAGATTTTTTTAAGCTTTGAGCAGAAATGACTATTTTCTGTATGTACAATCTCACCTAATCCAGTAAATCTCTGGAGATAACTATGATTCAGATCTTATGACAATTGGCTACATTACATTTTTGGCTATAACTTTCATGACAAGTTTAAAAAGTGCACATTATCGATAAGCAAAAAGTTGCAAAGACATTTAATAATACTGCACTTACGGTAATTCATTTAAGAACTATAAACAATAATGTTTTGCTTATGTCAGAGGCAGAACTGAGGTTGTACACTGATGCCATGCTATCTTTTGTCATTTTCATTTTCTTAAAAATAAACTCAGGCTTGAAAAGATTCTTTCACTTCTACATATATGATACTTGCTTTACAAGGCTTCTACAAATGGAAATGTTAGGAAATGTCAGACAACTCTGAAAGTGTCAGATCGAAAGACAGGCAGACTGCATGACTTGTGGTTTGTCTGTTAAACAAAACGCCCATTCTGGAATGTACTAGAAAAACCTGTTTTTACAATTACTTTCACAATCACTCCAATGACAACTTCCCAGACTTCATCTTGTTTGATCAGTCCTGTCAGTGCATGCACAGGTTTATAGTTTTGTTTTATTTCTGACTTCATTTTAGAGCATTTTAGTGTCTTGTAGATGGTCTAATTTTTTTGACTAACCTTCTGGTTAAGCAGCAGCCTTCACTTCTTCATCATTAAGCAAACATTGCAACTTGAGACTCACTCTGATAGCTTTGTGTGTAATTCACAGTGACAGCAGCAGTTGTCTTTCCATTCCCATGTTCTTCACGGATCACAAGCTCTTCACAGCATCCATTCAGTCTTGCTTTTGTTCTCCTTTTTTATTGTTTGTGCAAAATAATCTATGCTGAATCCGAATGGATAAAGATCATCAATTTATTAACCCACTGTTAAACATTTATATGCTTTTATTTTATTTCATATAGGGTCATTATCCTTCCATTTTTCTGTCAACTCTGATCACTTAATCCCTTTGCCTTTATGTTTTTTTAGTTAGTTTTTTTTAGATAAAAGTGAAATTGTTTAATATAGATCAATTACACACAGTAATATTCAAACAGTTAAAAAAAATACTGTTACTATAATACACATGGGATTTGTAATATTGATAATAATGTTGCAATAACTACTGCATAAAAAAAGGAACTTTATTTATGTCTAGAACTTGAGAAAGGCATGTCAAGTGTCTCTGCCTTGGGAAGATGCACAAATGAATGAAATAGCCCAAAAATCTTATCATAGATTTTCTGGTTATTTTCCATAAGTTGTAAGTTGATCTGCACCTTTCCTAAGCCAGATGCCAATTCAGACTCACTCTCTGGTGGTGATTTAAGCTCTTCTGAACTTGTACAGGCCAGCTGACATTTGACCTTGTGATCCTACACCCCTCTCAAGATCTCCGATAGGGTTTCTAACTTTGACAAACAGGGTTTTTTTTTTCCATTATGTTCCAGGAGGTTTCTCGGTTTGCTTCTTTGGATCTTTCAGACTCTTCCCAATAAAAGCCTGAAGAAATTTGCAGATGAAAATGTCTCCAACAGGGAACAGATTCATCTTTTACTGTCTTGCTCTAAAATCTGTGAATATGTCAAGAATTATTCATGAAAATGATTTTTTTGGATGAAGTCTGAGTTTCCTTTGGCATTTTATAGTCATTTCAAAACTTTCTGCACAGTCATGGAAACAGAAGCATGGCCCAGACAATTCCAGGAAGACTGCAGTATGCAGCCTCGCTAGCCACACACACGGAAACGCCTTTACTGAAGGATGAAATATATATTTTCAGAAGCTATCTGAAGTATCAAGTAGCTGCACAGTTGTCCAGCCCTTTCCGCAACAGTAGTGCAAACTCTCCCAGCCCAAGTGGAATCTTTGGATGGCACCGAAAAAGGGTCATCGAAGTCTAAAAACGGACGTAGGCCTTCCAAAAGTCATTGTCTGTTGCCCATCACACCCTTTTTCCCTTTCGCACACAGCTGTTTTTACACGAGCGGGATGACAGCTGGCTCCGGGGAACGTGCACGACACCGAGCTCGTGATTGTGTGGAACCACAAAGAGCTATGGGAAATTCCAGGCGGGAGGTTTGGGAAGTGATGATGAGCGGTTGATGAGCAATCGGTATCTGTCAGCTATTAAAACAATGAAGATTACTGATAATTCCGTTTCTGTTCATATCCCTAAAAATCCCAGATTTTTTAACATTTGCCATCTTTTAATGTTATAATTTTATAGACTGGTAATTATGAAAGACGTAAAAGCAACATCTTGAATCCATTCTCTCTGATATTAAATTATATAAAAACAATATTATTCTAAAATGTCCTGCAATAGTAGTATGATTCCTTAATCACACTTTGTCAACCAAACATTTTATGTACAACCAAACATTTCATTGTATTTCACTGGGATATTATGTGATGGACCAACATAACGTAGAGCACAATTGTGAAAAGAAAATAAGTAGATATGATTTTCAAAATCCTCATCAAATAAGAATCTCTACAATGTGGTGTGTACTAGTGTCAAAGATTTAAGATTTTTCAAAAGCAAAAATAGAATCAAAATTCACATTGATAAATAACTAGTTCGACTTTTTGAAAAAGTTTTCTACTTTGGTGCAACAATGCAAGACCTAAACCAGAAACAAGGAAAGACAAAGTCATTCTAGAACCTGGGAATCTTTTAACTTCAAAAATAAAAACAACAAAGAAATACTGCAGGAAACCAAAGCTGTTGGATGTTTGTTTGTTAAAAGGATTTGTGCCATTAGTGTTCCCACGTTAATACTCGTAACAATTCATAATTTCCTTCTGTGAGATGTTCTGAGGGCCTTGAATATGTCCATAACAGAGAGCTGTGGTCTAATTACACATATACTTCCTAACTTCAGGAAAACGATAGAAGGAATGGCCGGATTCAGATCCTCTGGCTAATTTCCTCTTAAAATGGTCCCTTGGTGACCAAAAATAAACAGATGGCAAACAAAGTGGCAACATACAATATGGCCGCATAAGGTCAGATGAGGTGGAGTTTTTTTTGGGGGGGGGGGTTATCTCCATGGTCACAGCCTAAAGCCACATGGGGTTCCTGTTATAAGACTGTAACGGCTGCAGGCATGTTCATCACACCTCTGGCAGAGATCTGTTCACCTGTTTGAGATTTAGTCACTCTCGGTTGGCAAGGATTCCAGTATCTGCAGGTACAACACAAAGCTTCACGAACATACAACGTATATGCAGGGACATGATTAAAAGTAGTTCCTTGTTCCTGTCTGTCCTGATTTTAAGTAACTTTGACCTCCATCAAAGTATATTCATAGCAATGTTTCTAGTTTTGCTAGTCAGAGTCAGTAAAGGCATTTTGCATAAAACGTGTTAAAGCACCAACAAAGCAAAGTTAAATAGATCAATATTAAACTAGTTGCATATACCACAAAATAGTATTTTAATTTAAGTGGTGTATAAAGTGAACTGTTTTGATGAATTAGTTGATTTTTGAAGAGTAAATGTTAATATAGTTTATAGTTAGAAAAAAAACAAACTAATATTTTTTTAATTATGGAGTACAAGTAAATAACTATTGGCCTTTATATTGATTTTCAAAGCCAACGAGGAATTTTGGTTGTAAAATATCTGCTCATCTCAACGTGAGAATATGTTACCGTAGCTGCAGTCTCAATATTCTAAATTACTTTCAAGTGACTTTTTATAGCCAAGATTTACATAGGTAGACCTACAGCTGATGGGCTAGTAGAGTTTGAAAGGCACGATGAGAATATCTTAGTAATAGCATTTTTACTGCTCCACTACTGTGGTGCAGTTTTACCCTTATGAGTCAAACATTGACAGATTATGTGGAGAAAAGTGAGATTTACACAATGAATAGATGACTTCCTAATATAAAATATTCGGGTGCTAGTAATTTAGAGAACTGTAACTGAGGTTCTGCATGCTCATCAGAGTAAAAGTGCTTGTTAGAACCAGAGAACATATTATGTCTAACCGAAAGCAGTCTTCATTTTTGTGTTTCAAATTACGGTTTCCGTCATAAGTGATCACTCTCCTTTGGGTTAAGATTGGTCACATGTGGTCAGACTGGGCTCACAAGAGAGTGCTTTTAAATCCTTCTGTAGGGTTCCAGTTTATTAATTCTCCAAGACAAAACACTCAGCATTTCTTCTGACTTTCTCCACTTCACTGGATTCATCTTTAGATCTTTTTCGATGCATGTTGAAATTGTAGGATGAACTAAATGTCCATTTCCTTACAACAAAGGGTACACTCAAAATTTGTAAAAATTGATGATAAAAGAGGATAACTAATAACTATTGGAAAAAAACTTTCAGACATTTTTTACATTGACCTGTAACAACAGCGTTTGAGTCTAGTTCCTCACTCTAACATCAATAGCCGTCTACAGACCTTTCTGACTGACAGGTTTCTGATTTATAGCTTCTGTTTTACATTTCATCGCCTCGGTATCTTTGACTTCTCCATTACCAGCTCAGCATCCATTTTCCTGACATGAATTGAGATGAATTGTGTGAAAAAGGCGCTCTGGGTCACTCTGGGGACACCCTTGAGAGGTGTTGCTGTCCAGCAAGGAACAATGGAAGGAACCAGCTGCTGTGGGAGTTGGTGTGACACAGTAGGAAAGCTGTTTACATGCAGCAGGCCACTCAAATCAGGCCGGATGTTGGCCTACGTCAGGACTCCAAAAATTTATTGCTGTTTGGTCCTGCAGACCTGAGTGTGATGCAGAGAAGTTCAACCTTCTTCACATGTTCTTTAGGTTGTTCTTTAAGCTTATCGGTGTGAATGATAGCTGTGGGTTATGACCCCTGTATTTGACCCCACAGATTCTATGGTAAGTTTAGTTTTGGATTCAGAAGCTTCTAAATCTTCTCCAAGAGCACACAGGCAGCTTATCCAGAAGGTCAAAACAATTCATAGCCACATCTATAGTCCTCATTTGCATTAAACTCAGTGTTTGTGATTCAACAAAAAGGAGGAGACTTTGAAAAAAAGTAGCATCAATATTTGGCTTCAGAAGCCAAAACCATCCATCTCACAAAAACATCCATCTCACATTTACCAAAACAAACTTGGTCTTGAAGACTTTTTAAAGTGTCGCTTGACCCAGCCATAGTATGAAGCTAAAACAAAATTCCTGAAAAGATCATAGCAGGTGTCAAAAATACTGGTGAGGTTTTGGCGGTCTAGGCTGTTCTCTGCTTCAGGAAATGGAGGCAGTGGTGCAAGTAATGTAACCGTAAATCGTGCTCTCTACCAGAAAATACTAATAGTTCTTTAATTGAAGCACACTTTGGTTATGCAGCAGGTTCAAGGTCCAGAGAACGTCAGAAAGCCTCTGAATTGCTCAAAAATACATAACTAAACGATTCAAGGTTTCTGAATTTATTCATATTGAGATGCAATATGAATAAAACAATTCCGCAAAAAAGAGTTATGCAAAATTTCTCAGCAGAGACGGAAAAGCCAGTTTTCATAAGTTCTTGATGGTAGTTGTTGCCAACAAGAGTGTCAAAACCAGTTATTAAGTGTTGAGGCAATTGCATTGTCAATAAACACAAAACTGAAGCTGAACCAAACTACATGTGATGTACTTCAAGACACATCAACATTTGAATAATAAAAGATCTTTCTCTCTGGTCATTTTTATACAATAATGTTATGGCTTTCAAAACACTCGTCTTGCTCAATTTTGGTAAAACCAAACGACATCTGACCAATGACCAATTTATCCGCTTCCTTCTAGAAGAACATGTAGCAGCCCTCTTCATTGCTGCCCTCAGTGTTTGTTTACAGTTTGTTGTTTGTCGGCAGGCAACCGTCCTGCTTCATAGTAGGTAAATATTGTTTGTCACCTTCCTCTTCAAGGTTCAATTTAAAAATAGTTCCCTTTAAATTGGTCTCACTTTAAGCCCAGAGTTAAGAGCACAAGCCAGAGATACCCAGGCTTCAAATGCTCTAGCCGGTGTTTCCTAACCGCCTATTTAAAGACGGATTGGCATTAGGAATCTCTGAGCTTGCAGGCCTCCCCGAAAATTTCCCATCTTTATAATAAACATTATTTTCCAACCATCACTCTGTCAGGGGAGAATATTGGAGAAAGGTCAGAGATGGTTATTAGGATTACAAATCAATAAAGGAGGTTGTAGCAATCACACAGAGGGTCATTACTATGAATAAGCAGGATGCTGGGTTCACATGCAGAACAAAGCAGCTTGGAGAAGAGAATAGAACAGAAATATCCTTTGTTGTTTCTCAGTGGGGAAATCCAAGTGTCACAGCAGTAATTAATTTAAGTTGGAACATGCATATTCACACAAAGGTAAAAGTAAATAAATAAAATAAAACTGTGCATTAAGGGCAAATTCACAACTTAAGAAAGAAAATAATATTCAGATTACAAGAAAATGTGCAACTGAGTATGATCAGTTAAAGAAAGTAAATATACCCAGAGCTCAAGTCAGTTGATTTAGACCCCCAACGTTTGCTAAGTGCACAGTCACAAACCTTGATTTTAAGATGGACAGTGATTTTTAACTGAGCAGTTAAAAAGGAGCCGCTGTCTAGTTTAGTTTTTATCATTTTAAAAAAATTAGGAAAGGTCAAATCGCTTAGTTCAAGGCAACAGTTTGAAACGGTAACCCATACCTTCATTTTATCATATTATCATATTATTTAGCCAGTCCTCATAAGTCTGCAGCAGGGACAAAATGCTGCTGCACGTCCTTAAACAGGAACTTATAAAAGAGAGAACATTACCCCTTTTCTGGCTTCTCTCCATCTCTGTATTTTAGAGTTTATTTTAAAATTCTTTTGGGTATTTCTAAGGTTATAAACAGCCCTAACTGGCCTTTTTTAATAGAGTCTCTCTGTTAAATAAGGCGGTCATTTAGGTCTGCTGACCAGCTGCTCCTGTGACTTAGCATTAACTGGCATTTGGATTAGCGTAATATGATCTAAGTTTACAGACACTTCACACTCTTGAATCCTGATTTCAAATTCAAAAATACATCCCTGAATGAAAGGAAAATTAAATGTTGTTGTGGCTCATATTGAGTAAAATTCTTCAAAGACTTGTTGTTGGTAGTGACGTCTATTGGCAAGAATGATCTGTTGTAGCGATCTGGGGCAGAAATTTGAAATATTGTTTCAGCGACCATCCAGTTTGACTAGCTATGTCTGTTCAGCAGTTGAACCCTTTAAGACTGGTGCCCAGTAAACCATAAATGGAAACAGTAGTGAACCTTCCCAGGAGTGTCCGACCTACCGGAATTACTCCAAGAACATATCAATAACTCATCCAGGAGGTTAGAAATGGTACAGGCTGATAGTTAAACATGGTGGTGGCAGAGTGATGGTCTGGGGCTGATTTGTTTCTTCAGAGACTAGGTGAGTTATGGTGAGTTAACTGGAAAATTAATTATACGTGCAGAAAATCCTAAAGTAAGATTTGTGGTTTGCAACCTTAACGTGAAGCACACCTAGGGTGTGCATCAGGACAATGATCCAAACCACTCCAAAAAATGCATAATACTTTTTGTTTCTGTGTAAGTGTATTTTTTTTTTATCTACATACAACCTACGTGTCTCACATGCACATGGTTTTTTAATCCATATGGTACAGCACGGCTTGTAATGCAATATGCCAGTAACACTATAGATCTCTAAGTACTCATGATTCCTTATAATTATGGGTTGCTACTGTTGTCCTTTTCCCTTTCATTAACTGACAGCCTCCGAGTCATCCGCTGATATGACCAGTTGTTTTAAAGCCTCATCAGTTGAACTCTGTGTGATGATGTTGTTTAAAGCTGCCTCTTAATATTGTGTCAAACTCATTAATCAAAAAACATATTATCCCATCTGTCTTCGATGCCATTTGCAGGACTTTAAATAAATAAATTAAAAAAAGAAATACCCCAGAGGATTCAAAAGAGCACAGTGTCAGATTCAGTAAATCCAAATTTAACTCTATTTTGCCTTTCACAAGTCAGAAACAAAGTGTAAACAGGGAATATGATCAGCCACGGCTTTCCAGATGGAAAAAATGTGATGAGTCAAAGCAGCAAAGTGAGTGAGGGGGAAAGAAATCATCTCTAGTCCCTTTTTATCCACTCAGCAACTCCGCTTCGATGTTTCAATTTAGTCCTGAGTCGCAGCCAGTTGACCTGTGTGGTCCTGAATAAAACAGAGGAAGCATGAGTGGAAACAAAGCACGGCAGCAGACATACGATACTGTGGAAGGACAATGGGGAAAACCGTGGGAGGCTTCCAACACTTACCCCCAATACACTCATTCCAAAACTGAAATATCAATGTGGATTCTCTGCATTAAACTTATAACTGAAATTTCATTTTGCTTTGAGTCACTTTGAAGTTCTCATTAAAATGATTAATTTTGGCTTTTTATGCCATCGCACCAGTAAACTTTCCAAGTGTGGGATTTTGCATAGTAAGTATGCCAGCATAGTATAATAGTGTAGTGTAGTAAGAATAATAGTATGAACTTTTGACTTGAATTTTAATTTTGAACTTTTTCTGTATTGCAGGTTGACAGCCTTCCATCGTCTTATGTAGACTTTAGAGCTTAAAGCGACTGCAGAACATTTTCGGTGAGACAAAATTGTTGATTGTCTGAGTAGACCCAAAACAAACTTACAGTTTAGTAAATTGCCTGTTGGCAAAAACTTGCTTATTTTTTTTCCCCTGATAATTCGTTTGTTATTTATTGGTATGCACTTTTGAACTAAAGGAGGGTCTATGCCAAGTGTCCTTTCATGCTCTTATTAGAAGCAGCAGAAGCTAAACAGATAATAAACATGTTTTCAGAAATGACAGTTTCAATTTTAGGGAAAAATGAAAGCACTTCAGAGATACTGTTTAGCTACTTACCAGGAAAGTATTGAGTTTTGTATGAGTTACTGCTGACTCATTCTCCCAGCAAGATTCTTGGCTGCGTTACAAGGAAGCAGTGATGATTTATCATTGATTTTCATTTTTGAAGATTCTTTGAGATATGTCCCCATCAAAACAAAAAAAAAAAAGAAAAGTTGTCAGGAAGCAGACCAGGAAGTTCATAATGGTTACGGGATGAGGAGGAATTGATAGAAAAAAAAATTAATTAGCAAACTTGTCACAGTAAGAAATTCAAAGAGAAATAGTTCTAAAATATATGTCTTTTTGAAGACAAAATGTAACATTTTCAAGAAGATTCCAAGCGTACTAGTAACGGCTGAATGCCCTCATCAGAACTAATGTTTTAACTTCGAATTTTGTATTTTGTCCAATCCTTAAATAGTATTTGAGTTAAGAGATGGCAAAAATATCAAGGGGACATTTATCAACAAAACTGTTGGTACAGAAATGAGAAAACAAACCAGAGCATCCGGTTTCAACTGCTGCATCTATTAAAAGGTGAAACTGCCAGGCAAGGGAAAGGTTACAGTATCTGTCAGAACAATGATGGCAGTTTGACACTGAGAATGATATGCTGTAAACACAGAGAGAGATAAGAACGAAAGTGATGGAAAGAAAAGCAGAGACACAAGGATGGATACTTTTCTGGTATAGTTACACTGAATGGTAAGAACAAAAAGGCCTGATATTTATTTTAAAAAGCTGGTTGAATTCTGTGCATTAGAAGCATTTCTGAGGAGTCATTTTAAGAGCAAGACATTGAATTTTAATAAAGTTATTTTGTTTATTAGCTCAAAATGATTTAATGTATTAAAATATAACCTGTTTGGTTTTACTTTTATTTTTGAGCAAGTCGAGGCTGCTGGTCACCATTCTGTTTAGATTATGAACAAAAGGAAACTTAGGATTATCAATGGTGGAGATCAAGAAGCTAAAGCATAGAGAACAATTGCAATAAATAAACTGCAACGGAAGGAGGCAGAGGAAAACAATGAAACCAAAAGAAAGATATAAATACATTGATCAAGGAGTGGAAAATGACAGGGGAACCAGAAAAGCTAGTCAGAAAAGAATATGGGACAGCTGAGGGAGAGAAATTAGTAAATTAGTAGATGGACCACAGGTGGGCCGGGAAGCAGGTTGACAGCAGGCTGAGGAAGAAATGCACAACAAAATGTCTGACGTTTAAAGCCTTGAAACTTTCTCATAACACGACTGTGTTTCAAGCTCTGAAAACTAAATGTGTAAATATCTGCTTTTCCAACACCAAAAATAAATTTCAAAAAATGACAGATTTTCCAGTGCTTACAAAAGTTACTATTTTAAAACACTTAAGCTTCTGTTATACTTCAGAACGTCATCATGACACTGGCTGTCTTACTCTGTTTTATAGACAGCAGGGAATGTGGAAGTACCAGACCTACTTGTTTAGCTTGTGATCAGCTTCTTGCATCTGTTAGTCAACAGCCGGATTTGGGCCAAAGGTCTCTGTAGTGAACTGGACTTAATGGTGTGCAGATGACCGGTGACAGTCAAACTGACAGGAGATGTACTTGTATATTCAAATATGAAAACCCTCTTTCACATGCAGCACTACTCAAGCACAGTGTAAGGAACTAGTGAAATACCTTCTTAATGTTGAAGCAATGATGTCCATATTTTGCTTGAGAAAGGCTAAAAGAAAAACATTACTCTGTCAGGGCTTGATGTTGTGCTTCATTTAGTTACTCTTTCCTTTTATTGAGAGGTCCAGTAGGCCTCTGGTCCTAGCTGCATCTGTTTTCATTATCAATTGCTTGCACTACTCCCAGATGCTATTGGTTTACTAATAAAAATCTGGATGACTGAAGTTTTTAGTACCTGCATAACAGGCACTTTTTTTGTCTGCCAGAGTGGGATTATCACGGCATCTTCTGCACCACATCTCTGTGCGTTCATCAGTTATTTGAAGCCAGCTGACCTCCAGCAACCACTTTTCTGAGAACACTGACGTCTTTTGTGGCTCAGGCTCAGTCTAGCCTTTTTTTGGAAGGGGAGGAACACCAAATTAATTGCTTAATGGAGCTTGCTTCGTTGACTTTTTGATAAAGTTCTAAAACAATGGCTCCTGGGCCTGTCCTGCAACTATCTCTCCTCAAATCTTAGGTATGGTATTAAGTAATATTTTATCTGGTACCTTTTTCATGTTTTTTTTTTTTTTTTTGAATGGCACATGAGCATCTGCACACCACCTATTTGCATCTCTGGATACAATTTCTGTCAGTTCTGAGTAGAGGTGTCGCTCTCCTTCCTCTTTTTTTGACAATTTTAAATAGTATTCCTTCTTAAAGAACTTTATCCTTTAATAATTTATTGTAAAGTGGTCCTATAATGATGACACAAAGCCGACAATTGCTCCTAAAGCCTCACTCCTTCATTTATTCAATGTGAAACTGATTGCCACACTCCACCTCCTGAAAACCAAGTGTAAAGAAGAAGGAGCTGTGACGAGAAAAGAGAAATTGATGCTCTGCCTTTCTGTGATATTTTGAGCTAAAAACATGTCAAACAATCCATCACACCTTTGCAGACTTTATCAAACTGTTAAACAGTTTGCATCCTGTTCATCTGCAGGGCAATGAGAAACTAAATATATTGACCTGCTAATACTGATGTTATTGTGAACTAACAGCTAGTTTCATTTTAATAAAGCCTTATCTTAGACATTTATGTGGTATCTATCAGTTGATGAACTAGTGTTTCCTTTGAACCTGCTTGCACTCACTTTCTTAACAAGTAGAAAAAAAGGAAAAGTAGTTTATGTACCCCACATGCAAGTCTACTTATATTTCTATGCTTCCATAATGAAATGCAGCCTATTGCATACTCCCCAGTTGGTAGCACTGTTGCCTTGCAGCAAGAAGGTCCTGAGTTTGTTTCCCGGCCCGGGGTCTTTCAGCATGGAGTTTGCATGTTCTCCCTGTGCATGCATGGGTTCTCTCTGGGTACTCCGGCTTCCTCCCACAGTCCAAAAACATGACTGTCAGGTTAATTGGTCTCTCTAAATTCTCCCTGGGTGTGAGTGTGGGTGTACATGGTTGTTTGTCCTGTCTGTCTCTGTGTTGCCCTGCGACAGACTGGCGACCTGTCCAGGGTGACCCCTCCTCTCGCCTGGAACGTTAGCTGGAGATAGACACCAGCACTCCTCCCGACCCCACTAGAGACAAGGGTATACAGAAAATAGATGGATGGATGGAGGATACCCCCGGCCCCCTGTCACTCCCTGCCCCTCAGGGGATGCCAGCCTAGATCTATACGTTGTTTACATTTCAAAGCTAATGGGGGATTGTTCAGGCCATTGACCTACAGCAACACTGCACACGTAGCATCCGGTAGCTCATTCAGAGACACCTTCATGTTGTCCCTTAAAGCACTGAGATGACCTCTTGTTACCGGGTAGGGTTTCTGGTGCATCTGCATTGTTGGACAGTGGAGCTAATCCTCAGTTCCTACACTGATGGCCCTGAGAGTCCAAGTCAAAGCAGCCTCTTTAAGCCAGCTCAGAGTAGTGGATCAGGTTTTAAGCACGTACTGAGTCGCCTGTGTGAAGGTCAGCATGGACAGCCGGTGTTTACCAAATGCAACGTCACATGGGTCATTTTATGCTAAAGAAATGCCAAACAACACTAAAATGTTGACACATTTATAAGTCATCCTGAATGTTTTGATATTTGGATTATCCTTGTAATAAATAAATTTTTTGAACAACAATTCCTACACTACTACAAACAAATAAAATAATTATTTTATTAACACTCAAATTAGAAGATTCAAGCTCTTGTTTTTACAAATCCTACATTTATCTAATGCAGTGGTGTCCTATAATTGCAAAAATTAAACATTAGCAACAATGTTTAACACCTATGCAATAGCTGAGCTGATTAAGAATGTTTGGAGATCCAAAAGTGGGGAAAAATGCCTCAAAGGGAGCATAATTAATAATTAAAAAGCTTCCTAAAGCAGTTCCATCTGTTTTTAACAAACAGATGCTGTAAGATTACAAACATTAAAAGCTTAATGATCCTGATGATAGTTCTTTGCGCTGTACATCAAATTGATATTCGAATGTTGTTGAAATGGCTTTCTGTGCTAAAACCAAAACCAGTTGAACTGTTTGTGTGCATTTTAAACTTCTGTGTAGTTTTGTCATGACTGTTCAGCTTTACATGTAAGTTGAGATATGACTGCAGCTGGAAAACATTAAAGATTGTGAAAAGGTTTCTAACAAAAGTCTAGGTGTACTTGTCTAGTTTTTACATTTTGGTGTCAGTGTCACAGCATTTTGGATTGGAATCCCACCATTTGAGGTAAAAATATTTGCTTAAAGATAACCAGAGTATGCTAACTGGGGTGCAAGATTCTTTTTCAAATACTTATTTAATACGTTTTAGAGAAAATTATACCTGCATTATCTTAGCAGTGTTATATTTTAAGAAACATGTCTCCATTTTCCTAATGTTCAGAGTCAATTGAATATTATTTTGTCATCTTTATCAATTTAGCGTTGATGTTTTATTCTTTCATTTTGTTGACATTTTGTGGTTTTAATTTTTTAATTATTATTATTTGATCCCAACACAACGAGGAATGTTGTCTCTGTAGAAATGTTTCAGACAAAAAATGGTTTGTTATTTTTATTTGTATTGTCTTTGTTTCCTATGTCAGTGGAAATGTCTACTAATGTCTGCATATTATGTTATTAAATCCTTAACTTCGTTCTCTAAATGTTCCTGCTATCCAGAATATTTAGCTGTAGCAACATTTTCCCTTTTTTTTTGAGTGTCTGAGCCAAATGAGGGTCAGAATGTATTGCGACAGCTAAGATAATTTACAGGCAGCCCAAGTTATCCACAGAGCACTTGTAGTATGCTACTGCCCAGGGACTCTATATATATATTTTACCATATAAAATAAAAACATAGCAGGACATATTGCAATCACTTTCTTCTAGATGAGTCATTGTGTGGTGCATTGATGACTGATTTACATCTTCCTTATGTAATTGTCTCACTTTTTGTCACTTTCAGGCTTTCTGCTTGGTTGCTTTTTCTTTTTAAGGTATTTCTCAAACATACAAGTTAATATAACTGAAATGAGCTACAAGTTTTAAAAGTTAAAAAATTTACAAAGTGTTTTAAAGATATTATGCATGTGCATTTTTAAAAGAGCAAGTACCATGGATTTATTTTATATTTACCATGAATTATAAATCAGTTCAATCATGTGTACCATTCACTGACACAAAATCATCTTGCTGCGACTGTGATTGCAGGATCCAGCTGCAAGCTGACTATTATTTACACGAGTGTGAAGAAATGACTGGATAGAAGGAGCCGGGGTAGCAGAGGCTGGACATGCCATGTGCTGGTCAGAAGACAGCAAACAACAGCTGAACTTGCGGGTGCCAGATACCCACACAATAGCTAGCAGGCTGTATATTGGGGTTGTGGCCTTTTGTCAGGGTGGGGCATCTGTTTGGCAATGGGGCACATCACGTAGGCACAACAGGAGCATCAACAACTTTGGAACAAGCAAACAAGTCCGGACACGTTTGGGGGCATACAAAGTTAGAGTTTCTAATACAGGGTTTTTGAAGGTGTGTGGTGCCAGAGCTCTCTATAACATTAGAAAAAAAATAAAAAATAAACCTGAAAAAGTAACTGAACATTTATCCACCTTAACCAAGCCCATTCCAGAGAGAGAGAGAGAGAGAGAAAAAAAACAATAGATCTTAAATACCTAAAGCTATGGTGAGGTAAAGAGACAGAAACTGGGCCAAGCAAAATAAAAAAGGAGGAAGTAGGCCCATGATTACAATATTTAAAGTTTGCATTGTCATGGGTTGGATCTGAAGATGCTCAATTGCCACAGTGTTGTCTCCAACACCCTGGGAGGTTTGTTTCACAGGAGACTAAACTGAACTGCAGCCATAACAGAAAGGATTTCTGCTCAGACTTTTACTAGTCTAAGCAACTACTAGAAGTACTTGCTCAGACTACTATTGCACTGGAGTAATGAGCAAATATTTATTTCCGTTATGCATGTTAACAATTTCAACTTTAAAATTGTGACAAACCAGAAAGCCAACAGCAAGAGATAGGTGTGTTTGTGCAAATCCAGGGATTAAAACTTCTAACTGATTATCCTGATTTCGATGAGCCTCATCAGATCACTGTCGAGTTCAGGTCCAGAGCTGCTCATCCCTACGGCGGGCGGTCAGCCAGGAATTCGGCTTTAGTCGGCTCAGCTGCTGTTGCATCACACATTGTTTTAGTCATTTCATAATAATCTCCAGTTCTTTTAAGTTTAAAACGCCTTCCAAGCTGTGTGCCAGGAGTGGGCTCTTGGTGGGTGTATTTGTGTGTGAAGGAATGTGGCAACTAAAGTGAAAGGAATACATTTTTCTACTTAGGAGTTTGACAAGGTCTAGTAGCTGGCTGAATTATAAAGAACCTGGGTTTTCCTTCAAGTATCACATTTTTTTCCAATTATATTTAGTTGCTAGCAGATTTAGGAGCTTCACCTCTTTGTTTCCCTCCAAGCTTCATCAAACACCCTCTTTCTGGTCATCAGTGACAGGAGCAGGAAGCATTTTGTTGTGCACAGGATGCTTCCTGAATGCGACCCTCCCACTCGGCTCGTAACTTTAACACTTCGTCTTCCGCTCACAGTCACTTCCGTTTTGGTAGTCACTTCCTGTGTGGACTGCGGGAACAACATGCCCTCTGATAACGTGGCAAGATTAAACATGCAAAGCAACGCCACCTTTTGCAAGTTACAGCTCACCAGAGGCTTTTACATTCAAGCTTTTGTTGAAATTGTCAAAAATAATTACAGGAAGGACATTTTTATGTTTATCTCCTAGCAAAGAGTCCAGAATCTGAGTTCAAGGTTTACTTTTACAGAAATTACCATCAAGAGGTCTGGGACCAAAAAACTAAATAATACTTATTAATTAAAATGCAGAAAAAAGGTCTGAGCTGCAGGGTTTTTTTTTTAAGTGTCACAGTAAGAACAACAACAATGAAAGTGTATACTTAGAGTTGCTTAGTGTATGAACAATAGTCAGTCTAAACATTAGAGCAAGAACCCCAGGGTTATCCTAACATATTGTTTATATTCTATTTCATATATGAATATTTCACATTAGACTATGAGAGACATTTTAAATTGTACTGTTTGCTTTTTGTGAATACATAAAATGATGTTTAGGTTGACCTTTTTATGGCCTTTTTCAGATGTTGGTAATCTGGTAAATCTGTGCACTTCTCTGGGGATATTTGGAGCAGAATGCTCAGATTTCAAGCACAAAATAAAATAAATTGTTGCACTTTTCAGTGGTGCTCACAATGGAACACAACAGAAAAATCAGCGTGATTTAGGCCAAATGTGGGAAAAGGAAGCTCTGGGAAATGGCTAAATAAAACAATGGCGAGCAGCGTGAGCACATGAGCTGCCATTTGTGATTCCCAAAGATATTTCAGGATTTATTCCAGGGATTTCCCTCTATTTCCAAACTTCCTGATAGGAAGCCGGATCTCGATACAAGAAGAGGTGTCACGTCTGTCGCTATATTTGAAGATGAAAGGAAGCAGGCGATTAGTCATCATTCTTTTATTCAAGTCCATCAAGAACTGATGAGCTGTTGTTCAGCAGAGATACGACTGAATGGATGTTTGAATGCGGACGAGCAGGAAGCGGCCCCTCTTCCACTATAGCCTGACTCATCTGTCCTGTTTCTGCAGACAGGAGCAGGAAAAGCTACATAAACACTTCTGGGATGAGATGAGGGAAGGGGCAAGCAGGATGTTTTCTCTAAGTTTTAGATCCTGTTTTTTTTCCCATTCCCCCCCCCCCACTAATCCGGACTGTCACAGGTGTATGGGCAGGCCCGCCTCCATGCTTCTTCTCCTCCTCTGGACACAAATCCAGGACTTCCTCCTCACAAAGCCTTTCTTTCATTTGGTCCTCTTGGCATGGTCGATTTATTGGCCACCTGAAGAGATTTACAAAGACAGGGCAGATCAGGGATTTTCGTGAGGAGTTTTTTGGCTTATATAACAAATTTTCCCCCATTATCAGGAGAGAAAGTCCATCCATCTGCATGTCAGGCTGTAGAGCTGGCGGCTTGAACCGACTGCTATTTTCTGTAGGGGTGAAACAAAGGGTCAGGTGAGAGTTTCTGGAGTTGCAGTCGCCATTGGAAGCTGCAGAGGTAAAATAATCCCTCATTTCTGCAGGCCGGACCTGACTAGATGGAAGGGCTGCTTATCGTCACAAAGAGGCATAATTCTTTTTTACCCCCACATCCAGCAATGAACCTGAAACTCACATCCCCTCCTTAGAAGAAAGCACTAAAGAGTGCTGGAGCTGCCTTTCATTATAAATCATTCTCTAGTTTTTAAGTGCACTGCTCAGAAGAGTTTCCATTACATCATCAGCTGTCGGTATGGAAAAGCCAGTCGCTTATAGAAAAGAATTCAAACCAGCACAGCAGCAGGATGGCAGGCTTGCAAGTGAGGAATCTCATGCTCTTGTTTGATAAGACCCCCAAATCCTCCAGCGTCACAGGAAGGGTTAACTTCTATGTAAGAAGTTAACCCTGGGTTAGTGATTTTTAGCTTTTATAAATGTGGGCAACAACAGGCTTTTTTAAAAAAAATAGTTTCAGTCGTATTTATATTTAATAGTCATTTGTGTCAAGTTTAAACTTAGCATCATCTAGCTGTTTGTGTGAAAGTTTCAAATGTTTGTTAGAGAACAGCATAGAGAACAAACTGCACCGTGAAGACTTGGGTACCTATCAGACACAGGGATAAAGGTTTGGAGAAGGTGAAACAAGCTGCAAATTTAACACAATAAGAAAACAAAACTTTATCTTTGCTTTATGCACACCACATACACTCAATGGCACTGAAGCTCAATTTACAGATAATTGTACATTCAGCGGGAGCAGACCCAGCAGTAGTTTTCGATATGGATCCTTGCCCACGGTGCCAAACAGGCTAGAACTGTTCACGGTCAGGCCTAAACTGGATTACAAAACTAATTTAAAACACTTTTTGAGATTTATAAAACTTTTATTCTAATTCTGGAAAAAACTAAAAAGTAGCCAAGTGTTTTATTATTATTATGTCTTCTCAAAAAGATGAGATCAAGGCGAGAAACACATCTAAACTCAGCAGCCCGACTATTGTGGTAGTTCAAGTGCACTCAGAAAATATCTTGTAACTTTATTAATCATGATGGAAAATTGACTCATTCACCAATAATCAATCATTTATTAATAAGACAAAAACACAGTAAAAGTACAACAAAACATAAACACAAACAAACTAAGCAAACATTGTCTCTGATGGAATACCTGGAGCAATCAGAGATCAAATATGTGACTAAGCTTTGTTATTAAGGGCTCCACCTCTGAGAAGGAGGATTGGCCTAGTCAAAGTCCAAGTCTAAATCTAATAGAGAATGTGTTGAAAGAGTTGAAAATGAATGTAAAAAGTTGCTCTTCATCCAATGTGCCTGAGCTTGAGCTGTTCTGCAAGACAGAGACAATGTTTCATGGTGCATTTAAATTGTCACCATGGTTTTGGTTCTTCATCAACCAAACCAGTCAGGCAGCTCTTCTTGGGAAATATAAAGAATGACTTCCTGGGTGAGCTGTGGATCAGAAATAGACATAGAAGTTAATATATATTCGTGTTTGGTTTTGGAACATAATCATAAAAAAATTCAACCTTCTGCCTGTTTTTATTATCTTGAAGCCACGGAAGTTATGGAATAAAAATCCTTTTTTCCATCCTCTTTTTTCCAATTTCCAATCAGTTTTTTATTATGATTCGTTCTTTTATCAGCTTTCTTGTATTTGTTTGTCTTCTCTTTATGTTCCACAGTTTCTCCTCATTGTCTTGGGAGTTGTTTTTACTAACATTTATATTTCTTGTCACGTTCTCTCCTCTCACTTAAAATCATAGTTGAAAAATAATTTTTCTTTTAATGGTAAGTCCCCCCCCCCTTTCTCATCGTTTTTTGTTTTCTGACCATTCCATTAAAACTACAGCAGTGAGCGAGTTCTGGGAAGACCGATGACAAAGGCTGGAAATTTGAAGAAGCACAGCTTTCTGGTTTCTCCTCCTTGCTCTCTACTGCGCTGCAGCCCTCCCTCTACAGCTCCTCCGTCACAGTAGAACCTGCTGAGAAATTGAAAAATTTTAATTTACATTAGACCGTTTCTTCGCCATTAGCTGAGTAGCACGACAACATACTCTGTGTGGTGGAAGGGTGTGAACAGCATGTAAATGAGCTTGATTGACAGTTTTAAGACATTCCTACTGGCTCTGGTGTTGCATTTCTGCAAAAGGAAGAAGAACTGCAGGGAAATTCCCGAGGAGCTTGATGTTTTCACAAGGTATCCATCTCATATTCTAATTTTAGGACTTAGTGACATTTTTGAAAAATATTTAAAAAATACTTAACCAATTCTACCGACAGCATCTTGACTCTTTTCATTCTCTTTCTAATTGCTATTTTTTTCTTTATATATTTCTAACTTTACTTTTCACCTTTATTTATTCTCACGTTTCTCTTCCATTTATTTTTTTGTATCTGCTCATACTCTTGTTCCTTTCCTCTCTTTCCACTGTGAAAAAGAAAATCTGATTTATCATTTAACTTAAGCATTAATGAGAGCTGAAGTTTGTAAACATTTTCTGAACACCTTACTTCTACAACAGATTATGTCATCTGCCATTCCTTCAATGCCATCGTAGCGTCTCGTTTTGCTCTGCAGAAAGTCACGTAGTCCCGCAGTTCGAAGGAAGCTTCAGATCTGGGAAATGGACCCATTGAACTGGAGCAGTACGAGGCTGTCGCACGCTAAAGAAAAGCAAACAACAGAATCTGCTGCAAACCCTAGAAATCATTGAGCGAGGAGAGAGAGGAGCAAAGCAAAACAAAGCCTGAAAAGGTTCAGAACACAAAAGCAAACTACCTGCGACTGTTAGTTTCTCACACACCACCTGCTCCTGCTTACAGTCTGACCTGACGCACATCCACCATGCTGGACTTCAATGTGGGGGAAGGTGGGTATTTTTGGCTCCCTGTTGCATCTTCCTTCCTCCAACAATCATCTCTCAGACATTTGTGAGCAAAGTTCAGCCCTGACTTTAGAAAACTCCGGCATTCATAGAAAGTCAGAACCTGTGACTCTTTTGATCAGGTTGGAGGGAAATCCTTTACTCTTTTTGTGAATTTAGGCCAGAGGAGATGGGGGAAAGTTCACCATTTTCTATTCTTTCAACCATTGTCCATTAACCAACCTTAAAAACATAATTTTTTGCTCCAACGGTTTGACTATAAATATAGAAGATTATAGCTTTTTTTCTCCATTGTTAAATCATTAGTGTCATGTAGTGTGAAGAACATTCGCTCTAAAAGTCAACCAATCCCTTTTTAATTTGTAAGTTCCTGAAGCTGCACTTTTTGAGAACACAATAATTCCCTTTGAAAACATTTGAACCCTTTTAACTGCAAAACATAGTGATAATTAAAAAAAGAGAGAAGTAGCCTGTTTGCATTAGAGTGGACAGAATTTAACACTTTTGTGCAATACCTTTCAAAATGTAGCTTTCTTGAGTTGTAATAGAATTTCTCTGACATCTCTTAATTTCCATCATCTAGCAGAAGAATGAAAGTGAAGGAGCTGTGGCACTATCCAACACACACTGATTGCTTTCCACATATCACAACAATCTTCTATCTTCTCCACATTCTAAGACATAGAGTTGCAAGGTATGTTTTTTTTCTTCAAAAGAAAATGACCAGGCCTGGCTAAAAACTCCCAAAACTTTGTGAAGATATGTTATTGTCTGCAGGAGCCAAGCTGGAACTTTTCTTCCACAGATGCAAAAATGTATGTTTGACACAAAAACAGTACTGAGCATCACCAAAAAAATAAGCCCTCTCTGAAACATGGAAGAGGCAGTATCATGCTATAGGTTGCTTTTCTTCAAATGTTAAGAGGATAAAATCTCAAGCAGTCCAGTTTTGACCTAGAATGTCTGCTAATTTTTCGAAATCTTGGTTTCTTCCATAAATATTCCAGCTGGTGTTCAAGTTTTGCTTGTTAGCTTCTACAGAAACATGATGCAAAACACAAGAAACAGATGCAGAACTTATTGTGTAAAAATACCTCTTTTTTATTGAATTTCCATCATTACAATTGCACACAATCATTTTGAGCAATCTAAATTATTCATAGAAATTCATTGAGCTCTAAGTGAACAGTCATCAGTCTTTAGCGGAGGCTTAAGAGACGTGGAAATATACTGAGAACTTCACTTCCCATGGAGCTGCAAAACCCAAAGTAAACCTCCCCAAAAACCCACTCGACAGCAACAAAAACATCCTCTTCCACGTACAGTAGCGTCCCTGGATCACTTCCCTCCTGATCGCAGATTAAAGAACACAACACTGCAACATCAGAAGTCACATACAGCTGTGTGCACCAGCAGTTTACCAACAGAAAGCGCCACGGTGTCACAAGTCATGTCGCAGCATGAGAAATGTGCAGACGCACAGACGACAAATTTACACCTGAAATAATCCTAACAAAAAGTCTGTAAAGGGCTTAAAGTTTCCCTCATCTGCAGGCTTTCTGATAATTCTTTATATAGACTTTGAATATGTGGAAGGTGAGCAAAAAAAAAAAAATAAAATTTCCTCCAATTCTGTCCGAGCATCACGTCTCTTTATGACCTTCAATGACAAAATAAATAAACTGTTACAGCAAAAGCTGCATCATCCACACATACGTGCCTGCTGCTGGTTGAAGTCAGATTATAATGGGATGTTCCCACGCGGACGTCCTGACCCCGGTGAGCAAAGGTCACCCGGCAGGTGACAGCAGGATGGAAATAGACTTCCTACATGCATGTAGAGCAGACGAACGCTCACAGAGAAAGACAAAGACGCAGAAAGAAAGACGCTGCAGATTTTTAGAGGGACGGTGATTTACTGTTTTCTCCAAAAACGGGAAGCTCTACTCTTTAGCAAGTTGTTGGACTGGGACAGACTTAAAGTAACAAGATGTGATGTGGTGTGTGACTGGATTTTCCTCTTAGCCTTTCAAAATCTCCCAGTAGCTTAACCCTGGCTGGAAGTGAGAGTAAAGATTTAAAAAATAATTGATCCCAAACAGCACACATTAATATTTACTTAGCAAAAAAAAAAAAGTAGGAAAATTTGTGTCTGATCCGTTAACGTTAATTCTTTGTTTTAGCACTTCTTGGCAATAAATGTTATAGTATTTGTAGGTGGAGTGGCAGAGTTGAAAATGTGGGTTTCAGAC
The DNA here is from genome assembly GCA_903066815.1 of Brachyrhaphis roseni. Taxonomy (NCBI): domain Eukaryota; kingdom Metazoa; phylum Chordata; class Actinopteri; order Cyprinodontiformes; family Poeciliidae; genus Brachyrhaphis; species Brachyrhaphis roseni. Next base: position 28,883 of record CAEFZY010014287.1, read on the forward strand.
ATTAAAAAAAAAATCTGAGTTTTTATTTGTTTTTCATATTGGATTGGATGATTAACGTCAGAAGAAAGTAGACAAATTGGCAATTAAGAGTTTATTATGTGGGATAAGGACACAGGCTCTCTCCACAATAGGATTGTCTCTATTTATGACAAACCTTTCTGTTTGGCACTTCCTCTGACAAAAACCTGTTGACCAAAAACATAAATTTCTTTAAATTTTGTGCCAAGTTTATTTTGGATAAGCTGCATACTAACATGCAGCTCCTCCTGCGCATTATGTGACTGGCAATAATTCAAGTCTGTAGGTTTCAGCCGAATTACTTTGCTCAATACAGCTGAGCTTATCCGAACACTATTTTAAGCGTCTTATTTTTTTCAGCTAATGAAGGAAGTAGTTTGCTGTCAGATATGAAAAATCTAAGTATTACTCCAAATAAACTTAGGTAAGAGCAAAAAGCTCCAGGGAAGAATCAAAATGAGGTCAAATATAATCGGGAGATTTACATTTGTCTTGAATGAAACAATGTTGAAGTTGCAGTGTGTAAACCTGAGGCAACAAGAGTTGGAATAAAAATATATACATTTTAATTTGGATAGATTACTGTTTTTCTATCCAATGTTATGTAAAAAAAAATCTCCACAACAGAATTATGCTGCTCATGTCTTTTGAAGACATTAAGCTGAAATCCCTCTTTTTGATTTCTTCTCTTTTTTTGGCCCACAAGTTTGGCTCTGAACTTGATAACTGAAGAATCTTTGCCCACAATTTTGTGCAGAACTGATTTAATTCAGTCACATTGGAAAGTTTTTGATCTTGAATAGACTGTCTAAAGTCATAATAGTTGGTAGCACTGCACTGTGGCACTGTTGTCTTACAGCAAGAAGGTTGTGGGTTCGATTCCCGGCCGGGGTCTTTCTGCATGGAGTTTGCATGTTGCATGTGTGGGTTCTCTCCGGATACTCCGGCTTCCTTCCACAGTCCAAAAACATGACTGTCAGGTTAATTGGTTTCTCTAAATTCTCCCTAGGTGTGAGCATGTGTGTGCATGGTTGTTTGTCCTGTCTGTCTCTGTGTTGCCCTGTGACAGACTGGCAAACTGTTCACTGGAGATAGGCACCAGCACCTCTCCCGACCCCACCTTGTGGGGTCGGGAGAGGCACAAGGGTGTAAAGAAAATGGATGGATGGATGAATTTAGCATCTCAGTGAGATTTAACACCCGACTTTGACTAGGCCACTCCAAAACATTACATTTTAGAGGGGTGAGGGAGGTTACCCACTTAGAGGTGGACTTCAAAATCTTCAAAATTCGGTGTGTTTCAAAATCTTCCAGCTGCACAACCCAAGCCTATTTGATCTTTATTCAAACAAGTGAAAATTAAGGTGTCACAGAAATTGTATATAGGGGACAGAACATACTGCTTTCAATGAAGACAGTTGGATTAAAAGTGTAATAACTCTGAAAAAAGACCTCTTGAGGATTTTTTGTAATGGTAATTTAGATCAAGTTGTGTCCTTACACTATAAATATGGCATCTTTAAAACCAAGTAGATAAAAGAAAATATATTTTTACAGTCAATTACATTCCTTTGACAGACTTTAATATTTGCAGACTTGAAGCCTTAAGAACAAAAATATATATTTTTTTCTTTAAGATTTTTTTTTATATATATTTAAATAATTTAGTTAGTTTTAACTGTAACAGTAAAAGCTGCATTCCTTTTCACTTTAATTGTAAAGTCACCATATGAAGATTCTGACATCTAGTGGGGTATCTGAGTAGTTTCAAAACATACGACTGAAGATGTGAGGGGAGGATATTCTAGTAGAATTTAACTAGCGGAACTTAAAAAAAAATTGCAAAACTTTAAAATTTCCAACTCTCTATTCCACTGTCCACACACAGCAACTTTAACAACTGAATGTTGTTATATATATATATATAT
>CAEFZY010014292.1:0-18987 GCA_903066815.1 Brachyrhaphis roseni
AATGTTAATACGGTAAACATTCTATGTTATATTCAGTTTAACACCATCCCAGATGTGATTTTCTAAAAGACTTTTAATTGTTGCGTGAACCCCACATTCTTCTATTTCCCAGAGTGAAGTGATACTGGCTCACATAAATACCAGTTTTATGACCTCCAGTTTTATGACCTCCTGTTCCTCGCCTGATAACAGAAGCAGTTCAAAGAGAGTTCACTTAAGTCATTAACACATAGTTGTTCTGGTGAGAATGTTCAATATACCTTTTAATATAATAGAATGAACTGTATGAAACACTAAAATAATTTTCCTCAACAACATAGAACTCTGGAAAGAAGTCAGTCTCCTAAAGGAGTTCACACTAAACTTTAAAGCAGTTGTAGGATTTTTCCAGGCCCCCACTCAAAACTGTGTGTGTGTGGGTGTCATTGAGAAATGTTGCAGCTGCAAAGATAAGCAGTAAATCTGGAAAATGTGGGTTTTACTTTGAAAGTTACAAGCCCATCTGAGATCGACTAAAGCCTTTAAAGAGCCTGTTAAGCCGGAGACGTGGCAGCGCCGCGCGTTTTACCGCGTCAGCATGGAGACAATATTTCCCCTCCTGCAGTTTTAGAACACATAATTAGTCGGCGAACGGTAAGTGAAACTCACCTGCGACGGTTCTTGTATATTCAGCTGTAAGTCCGTCGGCAGCAGCTCTAATGGTTCTCACCTCCTCCCAGCCAACAGTTTGGTCTGAGTGTCGTCTCACATCAGCAGCTGCTCTGCTAATGAGCTGCCGCTGTGATTGTCAGGCGGCCTGAAGAGTTTCTGGAAGTTGGAGCTGAGTGGTCGATTTCAGGCGAGTCGACACCGAGGCTCCCAATAAAGACGGAAATGTTTGCAGCAGAGCTCTGCTTTTTTGTTTGCTCTTTTTTCTCTCTTTTTTTAAAGGTTTAAACTCACAGCAAAACGATGAATCATCTTATCTGTAAAGCTCCAGAGTCAACAGAAATACCAGGATTTACCACATTATAAGATTAAGGCTCAACCTCCAATATCTAGTGTGGCTTTGATTATATATATATTTGTTTCTGTAAATGGCAGAAAACAGCGAAAAGCTCCAAGAGCTGAAATAACATTTTAAGTTCAACAAACAGCAAAAGGAAATGAAAGTTGTTTGTTTAGCTCTTCGTTGGAGACGTGACAATTATTTGAGATGTTTGCTTTTTTTTTTCCTTAAGAAGAAAATGAACCAGCTCCATCAGATACATGGTTCTCATCATTTGTTTAACCTGACAGCACTGCGCAAAGTATGTGCCCTTTACGTTGTTCTTATTTGTGAGATTTAAATGTTACAGATCAGATAACAGTTTTTATATGAGACTAAAAGCACCTGAGGAAATATAAATCTAAATTTTCTCAACAAAATTAGTACCTATTATTTCTAACCACATTTTGTAAAGATTTCATTAATGACAGTCAGGGCTAATTACTAATATAGAATCAATAAATCACTTAAGCAGAGCCTTTCAACATGGCTTCCTTGTTGTGTGTGTGTTAGCAGTGGTTTTGAATTTCCTCCACCTGCAGATTATTTCCTCTACATTTTTAGACCTCTTTAAAAATGTTACCACATTCAAAAACTGCTACATTCTTCAATCTGAATGCCTCAGGTTACTTTCTGTCTCAGCATGGTGAGTAGTCTCACTGCAATAAGCACACCAAACATAACATGTGGGCAAACCTCCTTCAAAGTACTAAGTAATGATCATTTCAGCGGATAAGTAAGGGAATGTCCTTATTTATTCCTCAGCATTGTTATTTTTGAAATTACATTTTACAGAAATTTTTAAAGTTTTGTCTCTTAAAATTCCATAATTTAATCAAATTTCTTGACATTAAAAGAGTAAACTTGATATTGAATTATTTCAACACAATTTTACGGTCAATGGAAACACAGCTGCTGATGTAATCCAGGTTCCTTTATCCTGTCATATTAAAATAAAACCTTTTGTTTATTAAAATGGGACATTTTTCCATCTCACATTCCCTCTTAGCATTCTGGTTTTAGTTGCACAGCTCTCTCTTGATCCAGCGATGCATTATCTTGGCAGGCAGACACACAGGAAACACGCTGACACAATGACAAGAATAAAAAGGCCTCTCAGTGGAAGTATGATGGAATCAGTGTTGTTGATTTGTCATTTGGTCGGCACACGGCAGGCGGCTGCCAAACTGCCACTGATACGGTTGCCATGGAAAAAGTGCCGGTTTGGTACACGCGAGGCAGAAATCTGGTGGGCTGCTTTGATACCCAAACTCTGCAAATTCAAGCACTGAAAAGCTGAAAACTGAAGAATCTGAACCTTCAAAAACGTGTCCTTTTCTGTCCTTTTGGAACACGGCTGTCAGTGAGCGATAATAATAATAAAAAGAAGTAGCTCTGAGCCGTTCCTGATAAGGAGACAATCAAATCTCACCGAGAATACCCAACACACTCGATGTATTTACCTATTATCTAACTGGAGATACAAGATGGGATTAAGAAAAAGGAAGAAAAATATATTTCTCCTTCCTTTCCTCTCCTCTCCTACATCGCCCATTTTCCATATGACAAAGCAATCCCAGTGACCTTTTAGCTTTAAAGTTTGACAAGAAAAATGAGAATTACACTGCATGAGGCTGAGTTTGTAATCTGCATCCATGCTTTAAATAAGTTAAGTACAGTCTAACATCCAGGAGGCTGGCTGCTTTAGTGCAAGTGGAACAGAAAGTTATGTCAGATATGTATGTTTACCACATGCTTAGAAAGGAAACTAAAATCTAGTCAGTTGCAGCATGTAGTGAAGTCTTTAAAACCAGTGGAAGACCAATGGTAATCTATAGGTACTGTCAAGATTTGTAGAATTTCTGGCACTATTACAATAATACAAGTGTACTCATTTCCACAAATCATTTCATGATTCAATGTTGGAAGTGATACTTTTTATTTCAATTAATCTGTCAAAGAAATTAAGAGGTCACAAGGCAAGATTTAGGTTTACATGCAGAAATCTGGATGAAGTGTTTTTATGTTTTGCTCCAAAGAAACCAGCTTTGTGTTACAGTATTAAAGTGTTCTTGATCCTTTCAAAGTTTATCTTTGACCCTTAGCTCCTTTTCAATCCAGTCCTATCAGCTGCATTAGCATGGTGAATTACCTACAGCCTATCGTCTTAACAAGATTAGACAAATTATGGAAAAAAAGGACATAGCAAACTATCCAATCAGCCGAGAAGTGACACTGGAGCCAAGCCTAATGCTTCAGTTCATTGTCTACTCTATACTGTCATTTTTTTTAGCCAATAGCTAAAGTGTGTTTTTGTCAAGGCTATAAAACAGTATCTAATTTAATTTAAGATTTCTTATTTTCTCTCAGCAGCACTGATTCATTACACAAGTTTAGTTTCCATTCCTTTATGAATGTCAATGTCAACTTCATTTATAAAATACTTTACAACAAACAGGTTGTGCAAAAGTGCTGCACAAGAAGAACAAAATCATTAACAGCAGGAGGCAAAAAGAACAAAAAACAGACAACATCATTAAAATAATGCTTTAGCACCAAACAGTAGTTCATATTACCACCATTTCTGAAAAATCTTGACCTAAAATGTTATTAATAATTATGCTGACCAACAATTGATAAAACTATATTATGCTGGCAAAGTGTACCTTATAAACCTCTTAATAGGTCAGTTGGGTGCTTTATTAACCAGATTGTCTAGCTATTTATCTTGCTAACTTAGACACCATCGACTAAAAATACATTTGTGGTTGTAACTTGAAAACATGAAATTCTAAAATGCACAAATAACTGCAACAAAACATATTGCTAAAAATCTCTAAAGAAAAAAAAAATCAAGGAAAATAACCAGCAAAATAAAGAGAAGACAAATGAAAGGCTTATTAGCCATTTAACTCGCTAACGTAAACCCAATTTCGCTCTGAAGTTTAGCTCCAGTGTGAAGACGAATAAAAAAGTAATCTGAGCTAAAGATATCTGGACATTGAGATATGTAAAACAGAAAATTGCGTTTTATTGCAATTAAAAAAAATTAATAAATTGTGAGACAATTAAGCAGCACATGAATCTTTAGTACTGTTGACATGACAACACATTGACAATGTCAGTGAGAGTTCAAGTGGTTACAAGGCAGCAGACGGCTACGGCGCCCAAAATGATGTGGAAATAGAAAGTAGAGGGAGCAGAGGGCACAGAGGAGAGCAGACAGATGGAGGTGAGGAAGAGGAGGGATCTCCGGCAGGAAATTTCGATCATAAACTCTAAAGTTGTTAGTAGTTTCCAGATGTTTGGATTGCAGGCTCTTTCAAAACCCAAACAACATGTCACACAGTAAAAAAAAAAAAAAAACATGACAGAAGGTTGATTGTAAATAATTTAAAGAAATTATACCGTATATTTACTCTCATTATTCAGGCTCGGCGTGCAGAATACTAATGGTGCTCCGGCAGGTGGGGCTGAGGATGGAGCGAGCTGTTTGGTGGAAATTTGTGTGATAAGAGTTTGAACTTGAGCTGAGGTTGCAGGGCAGCTAAGCAACATGTCAGAGGGTTGAAAAACACCAAGAAACAGAAGGTTGAAGGTAAGTAATTTGGAGGAATTATAGCTTAATGTTCACTCTCATTACTTAGGCAGAGCATGCAGAATGCTAAAACAGATCATGATTAGTGTCTGGTGCGAGCTGCGTCGTCCAGAATCTCCTGAAGAAAGCATAATGTTGCATAAAGTTCGCAAGCAAGTTCCACAGTATTACGCATTATTCCTCAGGATGTTAAATGCCACAGCCGGCAAAAGCTGGGGTAATATGAGGCTGTGCACACAGTGTAAAAGCAAAATAAGCTTATGCAATTACAGCCTCAATGGCACAGAACAGCAGGAAAGCAGAATTGTTGGGGGTTGTGCGAGGGGACACACAATAACACATAGAACGTTCTTTCTAATTTATAATACAACAATACAACAGCTGTGCAGAAAAATCTGCTCCTGCGATCCTGCAGCGCTGACGCTGGGATGAGCCTGAGCTACAGAGGGGAAGACGACTCAGTGTGTGTGTTATTATAACCCCATCACACTGCTGCTTGTCTTCATTGCATTTCAATAGCGTTCAAAGATACAGGGCTTTTGCGTAAGTAACAATTCAGCAGTGCCTTTGTGGTTAGTGGCACTTACTGGTACGGACAATATGACATAAGTGCAGTCTGGGGTGACTGGTATATTAAAATAAAACAATTTTAACTCATTTTTTTGTTTAAAATTGTTTAAAAAGAAAAAGTTAGCCCCTGGCTGGGGAAACCCTCCTCACTGAGATTTAAACTCCAAAACTCCTGCAAGGATCCTTTAATGTCCATGAAACCTCCGTAGATGATCATGGCAGATCGGAGCACCGATCCTTCCTGGTAGCTCAGCACTTTGTAGTCTGGAAACACAAAACAGCAAGACAAAGTTAAAACATCAGCTGTGCCTAGAGGTGCTGCGTTGCAGTGGCATAATCAGAAAACTGCCCAAAAATGTAATAATAAAAAAAAGAAAAAGAAACCAAATCCAATCTCTAACGAGTAAATTTATTGAGTCAAAATATGACGTCAAATATTTTTTATGAAATCGCAAGTTTTCTTCAAGATCTGGATCTTCGGACTGGAAGAAGGTTGAACATCTGCCTACTGAATTTGTTTGAGATTTATTTGTTTTACAACAGAGCTACAGTACCTGCAATGATTGTTACTGAAAAGTTCAGGTTGGAAGTCTGATTTTCCCATTTATTTAGAACTAATATGTGCAATCCACATCACCTGTCAAAGGACTGTTCTGCCAACTCTGTTTTAGACCTTACAGCAGAGTTGAGCTGATTGGGGCAGTAAGCTGAAACACCCTGAAAAGTCTGAGTTCAGGCTGAGGATGGGTCTCCACTCTGGGTTGAACGGTTTTCTGTAAATCTCCTCCACACTTTGATTAAAGTCCAGGCTGCTCGCGTGGAGCAGCCACCTCACCTGAGTCATTACTGCAGCCATTTTATTCATTTTATTCATTGAGTTGTCATCCAGTGTCTTCACGCCTGACTGCAGCTCCAGAGCACCGTGGGCCGCGAACGGAGAACTGCAGCGAGAGCCGCGGCTTTACGGCTGAAGTGAACGTTTCAGGAAACACTGGAGATAAGGAGTAGGTACCGGAGAGGTGGGGAGAGGGGGGAGCATCACAACAAATTCAGTAAAACTCTTTAAGAAACCCAGATTCAGTTTTGCTTCCTTGGGAGGAAAGATATTTCAAAGAATGTAGGTGCATTAAAATTAAAAAGGGGGGTAAAACTGCAGGTATTCAGCTAATGTGGAAAAATACATCATTTTGCAATGGCAGAGTTTCCATTAAATAAGAAACACAATTAAAATCACATGAGAATAAGCTTGTTCACAGGATAAAACATGCATCACTATGATTGTTGTCTTCTTCATGGTTTGGGCCACTGGCAAGCTCCAGTTTTTGATCATGTGACTCGTGTGTGGTGAAAAAAGCTGTTTCCATTGCAGTTTTATGAAATAAATCAATTTCAATACGGCCAGAAAGCATCCACGTCATCCTGACACTTTTTTTCCCCAAAATTTACGTCTTTTCTTTAAGCAAATTTAGTATTGAAATGTTGAGTGGAAACGCAGCTTTTGTGTGATTTACTTCTGTTCCCACACATGAACTCATTCCTGCAGCGGCCCACTTATTTCACATATAAAATGAACACATTTACTGCCTTGTTTTTGCGTGGCAGCATTGAGACGAAGGCTGTGAGCCAGATAGATGGGAGTTCCAGCTGAGTCCAGGTCCAGTGGAGTCGAGTCGAGCCGAGCCAGGCGGCCTGGATAAGAACAGAACATTCCCACATCCATCCTCTCTTCATTTTCTTCACGTTCCCATTAGGAAGCCCCTGACAATGAGACGCTGTCTGTCTGTGAATACCAATGTGTTTGTGTCATTGGATCTCCACTCCAGCAGGAAAAACATCCCAGAAAGGAAACGCTTACAGTATTTAGGGGTTTGTTTTTCCATGAGAGATGAATGCATACATATTGACTTCATGTCCCCTGCATTACTTTCACGTGTTTAGAAATTTTAAAGTGTTTGCCACTTTTTCAATGGAGCATAAAGTAAAGGTAGAAGTCCCAGATTGATTGTTAAAGTGCAGGCTCGTAATTAAAGATCTGAAAGCCTGTAAACAGTATTTTATGGACTGTTAAAGTGAAGTGACTCTGCTACTGTAGAAGTGATTGCATAGGAACATCTGTTCCACAGGATTACATGCTTGCTTAAGAGATTTGTTTTATGCCAATTATGTAGTGTCTTGTAGAATCTTCCAGGAGATAGACCAACACAAAGTAGTTCTGATAGTAGACTGGAAAGAACATGGCAGGTTGGTGCCTATCGACATCTCTCATTGGTTACTGCAAAATTGTGATCCCAGCAAATTTATTGCAAAAATGTTCTCAGTTGTCTTGTTATGCACATTTTGAAGTGTCATTTTGACAACAATAAAACTGAAAATAACTTAAAAAATTTTGCAAAAGGTTTTCATGCTCACCTGAGGAGGTTTTTGGCTTTTCCAAAAAAAGAGTTGATGCAGTAAATGGTAGACGGAAACACTTTTCTAATGAGAAGATAATTGATGGAAACGTGCCTATTTCGCATTTCGTTTCAGTTTTGCAAAATTTTTAAAGTTTGCTCAAATTTTGCATGACAATTATATGGAAACACAACTAGTGTAGATGTAATTTCAAAATTTGCTATTTCCACCAACCTTTTCTAAGACATTGATGGAAAAATCTTTGAAAAATCTACCACTGTTGGATAGCAACATTGCTATTGAGGAAATTATTTTGAATTTTGCCATTTCCGTCAAACTTTTCTAATGCGATACTTCAAGATACGCATAAAAATGTTGATGGAAACATGTTTAATGACTACTTTTTACTTACATATATTTTTACATATAAATATACCGGAGTGATGCTGCTATTACTCCGGAATAGCAGCATTACTTGAGTGCACATTCTGGCCTCTATCTACCTCTTGGATGTTGGTTCTGTAGTGTAAAGTTTTCTGTATCCTGAAGAGCTGGTGTCATGTGATTATGTGATGCTAAATAATCGAGATTATTTCCCTGAAACATTTCAAGCTTTTCAACTTCTCATCAACTCCCACAAACATAATTTCTAATTCCATTTTACAGAACAGCTAGTAAACTAATATGTACAGCTTTCATTGAACAATATTATTTAGAAAACACAAGCCCATCCAAGCAATTACTTTATGATTGGGGCTTTTTTTAATTCCCCTTCATAAACTAAATCATTATTTACCTCTTTGTATTTGTCCAGATTATCCTCATTGCATACTAAAAGTAGTTCTATGATCTCTTAACATATTATTATGTCAAAACAGAATGAATCTCTCCAGTGCTTCCTGCGGCTCTGCTAGGAGGTTTTATCAGAGCTCGTTTGCAGATATCAGCTGCCTGGTCCTGCTGGAAGGGAGCTTTACGGAGGCGCCCAAGCCGAACCCCCGTACCATACAGCTGATTTGAATTGAAACAGTAGCGTCAAATGGGCTAAAAGGCCCTTAAAGCTACAAAACAAGAGTTTTTTCACTTCAAAGTGGCGCATTGTTTTGATTTAAGGCAGTGTAGCGTTTACTTGTGATTATTGGAGGTTGATTTTTTTCACTGCGGGGGTCTGTGCTGTCATTTCATTGTGACCTCCTGTGTTCAGTAAATGGACACTGCTCTTGTTGCTCAAGGTGTGACAGGAGTGTGTTGCATCTACCTAAAGTGGTTCGCTGAATTTGTCCCTCAGCTCTCAGACGTCCTGATTGCTGCCATTTGGTCAGCCCCGGCACCCGCTTGTTGAAGTTCACAAAGAGGTGTGTGTGTGTGTGTGGAGACACGAGGAAACCGAAGAAGAGGAGGAGAAAGATTGAGGCAATTTGAAGTAAGCAGAGTGTGTCTCCTAATGTTTCTTTGAACATGTGTGTGGATTATTCAAGCAGCAATTTGGAGACGGCGTGTGCGTGTGTGTGTGAGTGTGTGTGAGGACAGTTTGAACAGCTTTTCGAGTGGCTACTTTGATGTCTGACCCACTTTGCCTGTTGCTGAGCATAAAGCTATTTATTTAGTTTTATGTCGGTGGGGGTGTGTGTGTGTGTGTGAGAGAGAGAGCGAGAGAGAGAGAGAGAAAGAGAGAGGCTATTTCTGTGGACTGGGTGAGTCTGGGTGTGTGTACTGTTGATGCCCTCAGCATCTGCAGGTTAAGACAGCAGAACATCTCACACTCTGTCTCCTCCTCCTCTCCTTTTTTCCTGTCTTCTCCTCCCATCTTAGCAGTTTTCATCTCTCCTTCCTCCTCGTTTTCCACTTTGTGTAAAGCGCTCTTCTGTCTTTTCCTCATTCTGCTCCGTTCTTCCATCTTCCTTGTGCCATTAGCTCTTTCTGATACAGTGGTTAGTTGCGGCTCTTAGCTCTGATTGGCTGAATCCCGTTAGCCTTTGCAAAGCACCAGATAAATCTTTTTTTTTTTTTTACTCCCTTCCTGCCATGACTTTACCATCAGAGTGTTTAGTAACCAGGAATGACTCCACCAGTCAAAGTTACGGTTCTGTTCTGCAGGACATGTTTTTCTGTGAAGGATTTACTGCATCTGCCTCCGGTTCTGTCATTCCACTCTGGAAGGAAAGCGTAGGAACTGGAATCCAATGAATGTACATCTGAATGTTCGGTAGAACAAATGTTCTATTGAAGAAACATTTGTACGTTCTATCAAATGTAAAAATGTTTGTTCATGTTGAAATTAGCCCAATTGAGCATAACTTGAGGATCATGCAGGCTTTCATCAAAGTCTTGTTTGTTTGTCTAGAAAGTCTGGTTTGTTTGGGAAGGCTTGAATTAACTATAAAAAAAAATCAAACTCTGGTCTGCCCATAAACCTCAGTTTGGTGTTGGTTGAAATGAACTCTGCTGTGGTTCAAATGCATATGTGAATACCAAGCAGACCGGAGACTGCTCCAAAAGCAGGAGACCAACTGCATCTCAGGGTATTATGGGTAAATACAATCAAACAAATGTGAGTCTAGTTCAAGCAGCAGAAATGTCTTGAGGTCTTCAGCCAAAGATAAAAGAAACAACCGCTATAGTTGGACATCACATAATTGGTCTATTTCGTGAAGAAGGAAGTTGACTTCTTCAGAAGTCTTTGTGTCATTTCCCTCCTCACTTGTGGTGCAGCACCACCACAGGTGAGGAGGGAAACGGGTGTTAGACAGGGCTTTAGACTTGTATCTAAAGATGATTACTCAGTTTATATTGGCTCATTTAAAAATAAAACCTACAGCTCAGCTTGCTGTGCCCTTTGGGATCCAGCACCCTATCCAGAGTGGATGTGTGTTTCCTTCATGTTTCTTAGATTAAAGCATATTCATGTGTTTAATGACCCAAAGCCCAGACTTAAATTAAATCGAGAATGTGAGGCAGGGTTTGAAAATTACTCTTCACAGACGTTTCCATCAAATCTGACAGAGCTTGAGCTTGTTTATGTTATGGATTCACTAAGATGTTCTCTGGGATGTTGGAAAATTCAGAGTATAAAACTACCACTACAAAAGACTCAGTAAGTGCTCTATTTACTGCAGATGAAGCCTCAATCAATAGACACATTATGTTAACAAATATAGGTTTAAAAATAGTCAGTAAGGTCACAGCTTGACCTGGAGTGTACCCCGAAATTTCCAGTTTAACAAAACACCAGTAAGTGTTTCAGTGAGCCGGTCTCAGTTTTGTCTATGACTAAATTATGTTTATATAAAGGCAGCAGAGGATGGAAATGAACACTAATAATTAGCAGGAAAATGCAGCAGAGATTCACACTCTATGTTCACACTTAAGTCTGCATGAATTAATAATTTGTTCGGCTGTTATGATATGGAGCTGTATTAAATATGCAAATGATTATAGGTCTTAAACTTGAACAGATAGTGTCGCTGCCTGCTCTTTGAAAATAATCATTTATTTATTCTTGTTTCGTTTTTTTGTGCATTTGTTCACCTTGCACCTGACTAACATCAGAACAGTTAGGAAGGAGGATGGAGCTACGCTGTCTATAAAAATGTATTCACCTCCTTTGGTCTTTTACTTTTATTTGATGTATTTGACTTTTATTTAACCAGGTAAGTTGATTGAGAGCAAATTCTCATTTTCAACAACAACCTGTTCAGAAAACATTAAAGCATTTGGACAACATAATATCATACAGCAGAAAACAGAATATCATAATACACAAAAATATAAAAATACAATATTCATTAATATAGACGTTAGCGTACAGAGCTTTTGTGTTTTTTGTAAGTTGTTTCAATTATTGGGTGCAGTAAAATAAATTGACGATTGGCCGTTGGAATGTCAGATTTGCTTTACAAATCAATCATGATCAATAAAATTTTGCAAGAAATGACAAAAATTGTTTTAATTTCAAAGTGAATACTGATTTCTACAAAAATGACAATTGAATAATTATATGTAACATATGCACCTACCACAAATTCTCCATGGAGCTGAGGTCTGAACTTTGACTAGGTCACTCAAGATTATCCACCTGAGTGGTGGGTAACCATTCAACTCATCTCTGTGTAGCTTTAGCTAGATGCTTTGGGTTGAGAAAATCAATGTTCTCTGATGGAAACTAATTGTCCTGAATGATTTTCCTATTTTCATTCTTCCTTCCAGACCTTCTGGTGCTGCCACCACCATGCTTCATAGTGTGGATGGTGTATGTACAGTGGGGAACAGTGTTTGGTGTGCTCCAACCATAGCATCTTGTCTCATGGTCAAAACGCTCCATTTTGGTCTCATCAGATCAAACAGTGTTCTTCCTCCTCACCATGGAGTCTTCCTCATACTGTGTACTGTGGGGCAAACTCAAGTCTAGTCTTGATCTTTTCTTCAGTGGAGTTGAGTCTCTGTTAAGAAGAGACTCAACCCTAAAACACTGCTTTTCCAATAATTTTGCTGATGAACGGAAGGTTTCTGCTGCAGTGTCTTTTTATTAGTGCTGTTTTTAAAGCCCAGGTCAGTTTGATGGCGCTGTGAAAGAGACCAACTGAATCAATCCAATTAGCAGCTGTAACAAAAGAGCAAATATTTCTTTGAAATCGTTGTCTTTCTGTTTTATCAAGATTACGCTGAAGAAAAAACATGCAGCCGTCTCCTGGGAGGAAAAATATTCATAGATCATAAAGAAGAAGATGACTAAAGTTGCCAGCAACCTGATACTCTCATCTGTATTCTCATCTTCCTTCAGTGTGCTGTCTGGGATTTCTCCCATTGATTTTGATTTCTCACAATGTATTTCATCTCAGCCTATCAATTAACACAACGACAAGTTGTGAACTATGTCAATTTTCTGTGTTGTTTTAGAATTGCATCAGTCTGTAGTTTAAGCAATGGCAATGGAGGAAGTGAAGGAAGCTGTTCAGTCCGTGTTGGTCATGCCTGCAAATATTGAGCAATTAAAGTCAGAGGAAAAGGAATGTCTAAGACTGTTTATTGCTGCCAAAGATGTTGTTCGGTTCGGCACTTCTCTCTTTGCTGTGGAGATGGTTGCTTACGGCACATTAATTTCTGGTAAACCTCATAGTGTTGCTTCCTTCACGATCAAACTGACTTCTTATGGCTTGGCTGAATGTTAGCAATGGGATGAAATCAGATCCAACTGTTTCAAATTTCAATATCTGCCTACGCCTCTAGCAAGCAGTCGTTTTTCAATAGCTGAGGGTCCAGACCAGTTGCATTATCCTACTGGAGCTCCAAACCAAAGATGGAAACATTACGTTCACAAAGGGTAAAGTTTTGATCAGAAGCAATATAAGCCAAAAGTGTACCAAGAAAATCTGTCCTACACTACTACAACATGTACCATTAATACAAGGCAGGATCTGAGGGTCCAGACCCCTTATATGAAGGATGTTATTTTTACACCAAATTCTGACCCTACCTTCTGAATATGGTTCATCAAACCAGGCAACGGTTTTCCAATCTGCTATTGCCTGGTTTTGGCAAACCGATGTGAAATTTACCTTTGGTCTCCTGCTCTTATTGGCACCCAGTGTGATCACTAACAGCCATGGCATGTTCAAAGGCAGCTAAATCTCCTCCCTTCCTCTTTCTGAGTCCCACTTTTAACTCCTGTAAGTCGCCTTCCTGCCTAAACACATTTGAGTTGCTGCCATCGATTTGTTTCCCCAAATAAAGTGGCACAAGTGCATTTGCCAATAAAAACATTTGAAAACGTAAAGAAATGTCATTTTAGTTATTCCAAGTTATTCCATATGACCATTTTCTAAAGCCAACAAGCAGTCCAACTTTCCCCCATCTGAAGAGGAAGAAGCGGCTGCTGCCTGTAGAGACTCACACGAGTTTAACCTTTGATTTAAAATGACTGTTTCCCCAACAGTGCAAACCTTCCATGGGATTTAAGTCAGGTCACTGGAGTTGAAGGTAAATACGCACTTTGATCTACCAGCTCCGCTCTCTGCGCTCTCGACTTTGCACTTTGCCAATTTCCCTGTCAAGACTGTGCGACTGTATGTACTGCCTCCTGCTTCACGCAGCCTTTTCATGTCGGGGGAACACATTCCTCTCATTTCTCATGCAGTCGGTTCTTTCCCATCATTCGGCAGTTTTCTCCTCGCTTGTTCCAGAGACTCCAGATTCCAGTGGCACAATATATACAACACCACAGTCCTTTTATTACAGTTTTTAGACCAGCAGTAAAGAGCAGCAACCCACATGACAGCCAGCTTTACTCTGATCTTAAATCAGCTAAGAGGATTTTAATGACAAAGGCTTTTTGTCTTAAATAACTGCTCTCTTGTGGATTTCGTTTTTCCTCACCCGCTCCTCCTCACATTTCTCCCCATCTTCCTTGACTCTATTTTGATGTAATTGAGGAGGAGGGAAGGGTGCAGAGAGCGAAACCTCCAGTCAGCGATGTCAACACTTTGCAGCTCTGCGTTGTGAAAAGGAGACTGACTTCACGCGCTCAAGATAATGGCCGTTCCAGGTCCATAAAGCAGAAACCGTCAGTAAGCGTCTGCATTCCAACTCCTACAAAGGCAGAAACGGTGAACTAGAAAGCCTCTTCTCCATGTGGAGATCTTCCTCTTCATGCATTAACATTTAAATTAACATTTATGCGGGCACAGGTGTTCGTTTATCGAGCGTTTAACAATGGCTTCGGCTCCACCAATCGAAGCGTCGGACAAGAAGTATCCACTTTATGTGTCATCATTAACGTGGCAGAGCGCCGCAGATGTCACGCTTTTCCCCAGAACGGGATGCGCGTCCTCAGATTTTATCTTCTAACTCTGAAAGCTTGCTTTGATTATTTTTTGGACGTCCGGTGTCATTTTTTATTTTAATTTTTTTTGGAGAAGGTGGTCTGAAGGGAAGAAGCTGAGCAGGGAACAAAATTAAATGAGAAAGTGAGCTGCGTGGCTTTAGCTGAGGATGTCACAGTTCAATCGCTCTGGATTACAGCTTTAAGAGAAGCTGTCTGTCTAAATGCCCTCAGTTGTGGATGTGCGTGCGCGTACTGTGTGCGTCCTCCACCTGAAGGATAAGCCGCTCTTGTTTGTTTTTCAAAAAGCAATTAGGTGTTTGGTCAACATCAGAACTCTACAGATGCAGAGCCTGTAGAGTTCTGCATCTCTTCAATCTACTCAACTTTTACCATTTTGCATTACTTAGGAACATCTTAATTATATCTTTGGTATTAGACTTTCAACGGTGTACTCACACTAGCCTCGTTCTGTTTGAGTAGAAAGTCTGTTTTGTTTTTGAAGATCTGAATGAGCAATCAAACAAAAAAGAACGTTGGTCTGCCTAAGAAGCTAGGTCGGGGTTCAGTCGACGTGAACTCTGGTGCTGTTTGAACACCAAGTGGACTGGAGACCGCTCTAAATGCAGCTATAGCAGCTATAGTGCAGGGCATTCTGGGTCACTACAACCCAGAATGCATTGTACTTTGGTCTTTTCCCAAAGACAAAAGAGAAATTCTACAACTGTTAAAATCTTTCGCCAATCCATTTTTGTTTCCATTTTGTGAAAAAGGAAGTTGAGCTCAGTGTCTTCTTCAGAGGTTTTCACGTCGTTTCCTTCAGTAGCTCTTGTTGCAGCGCCACCACAGGTGAGGAGGGTAACAGATATTTCAATCTGCTCCCCCCAATCTGTTTGACACAGTGCAGTGTGAAGGTCAACTGCACCAGCTGAAAATGTAACAAATGTTGCAATTTTGGTTCCCAATCTAATTGAGAACTAATTACAATCTAATTGCAGAAATGTTCAAAATTTAAATCAAAATGTTCAAATTCAAAAGTTTACATACATTACCTAGGATTGTCTTTCAAATGGTGTAACTCGGGTCAAACAAGCTGCTCATATTAGTTTTCCGAAATTCTTGAACTCATTCCTGCTGATAAAATAGATTCAACAATAGCTACATTCACACAGCAGGCAATGCGGTTCATATCCAACGTTTTCATGGCAGTCTGAGGGGCCCATCTGATCTTTTCACACCCCAAAACATCCAAGTGTCACTTCCATATATGGTGCTAAATTGAATGTGTCCAATAGTTTTCTGATTGTTAAAAATGCTTATCTCATCTTAAAACATTTTACCCATCATCCTGGTTGAATACACCTCTAAAATATCTCTTTTCCAATTTTCTCCAACAAATCAGGAGAAAATTTGCAAAGCTTTTGAGGAAAGTTTCTGACAGGCAAATGTCTATAAGTGCCAGAAACAGCACCTATGAACATTCACTCGCCATCTTTCTGTAATCCATATGAGCTCTCTGGACAAATCAGACCTCTCCGCCTACCAGTAATGTACTCCACTGTCAAACCAGGTGAAACCTTTAAGACTGATGTTGATGAGTAGCTGAACTGACAAGCATCTGCCCGTTGTTGCCAGTTCATCCACTCAGCTCCTGAACCGTAATCAGTTCATCGTTCCTGCTGCCGCTGCTGCTGCTGCTGCTGCAGGCCCGAGTGATTGCCTCTTGTTCCGACAGTCCTGGCAGTGGCAACAGCGAGCACAGCCAGGAAACACATTAGCAATTCATCACCAAACTATGACTGAATCACACACTTTAGGCTGATTTTATCCAGTAATCTGTGATATGTAAACTTCACAGCTGTGAGATGCAAAAACAACAGGAGATGAGACGCTTGTACAGGCAGGCATGGTGAAAAGTACGTCTGTAATTCTAGGATGTACTTTATTAACCTTTAGAATGAGAATAAGTTAATCAGTTATAGAAAAGGACATCTTAAATGATGAGATCATTGAACAAAACTATTCCCAAATGCAAAAACAATCCTGCCTTTAAAGAGGCAACCATTTTTCTCAGTGCTAAGGTTGGGTAATTAGGCTGGATCCTAAAACATATTACCTAATTTATTTTGTGCTTAGACTCAATTAATTTCTGAGGAACAAAGATTAACATGCATAATTTCTGCTCCCATATTTCAACTTCTGTTTTTTTGTTTTAGCTTTGCACGCTTCTGGGTGAAACTGTAAATGTATGCACCATCACAGCACCTGCATTACCAAAGGTTTGCCATATTGACAGTCCTAGCGAAGAGTAAGTTGCACCTTCACGCCCCCAAAAACGTAAACATCTGTACCCGAAACCAGCAAAGCTCCCTTGTAGGTACTGAGATGGACATTTGGGGTGATTAACTGTGGAACCTTTGAGGTACAAAATCACTGCTCAAAGCCAATGGTACAAGTTTGTACCAGTAGGGGTCAGTGTTCTGTCATCAGTTTCTTTCCAGATGACAGAAAAGGTGCCAGAAATGTAAAATGGCGGATTGTCCAGTTTGACGTGGCCTGTCCACCGGAGAACGGAGAACTTCTTCAAAAACTACCTGAAGCTGTAATCAAAATTAATAAAGAAGAGTCAAGGATAAGTAATCTGACCCAATTTTGTTCCGCTCAGTCTGTTAGCATACTGACCTGCTAACAGCACTTAGCATGTTTTGTTATGTTAGAGAAGTGAACAATGGTATGTAGTTTTGTAAGAAGAGACGAAAGGAAAAGTACATTAAAACTGAGTAGTGCCTATGGAGAAAAGCAGCTGTGGTTAGCCGCTGGGCTAGCACCAGGACAGGGTGTGTGCAATGGCTGGGGGAGAACAAAGGAGGTTGATGCTTGGTTGGGGAAATACCATGGAACAGTTACTGTGAATATTGTATTCACATTTTTTGGATTTCAGTATAGTTCCCCCCCCAAGTCTTAGTGTTTGGCCGGTTTGTTTTATTATGTGTTGATGCATCTGGCCACACTTAGCTTTTAGGTTTTGTAAAACCCCAAAAAGAAATCAGACTTTGAATCAATGCTCTACTTAATATTCTAATTAATAATCCAATCTACTTAATAATTCAATCATTTGTATTATTATTATTATCGTTGCATATTGTCTCGTGAGCTGAGGATATCATTACACTCCTGGTAAGATCTTTTATCTATGAGCAGATTGGGGTTTTGAGTTGGCTAACACAAAGACATGCTAACATCAGGCTAACTTCTTGCATGTAAACCTTGGCTGCTAAGAGTTTGGGTTAACAAACACTGTTAGATATACAATTGCAAAGTGTTGTACTGTCTTGATACAAACACTGTACAGACAGTGAAGGCAATTTACTTGGTACCAACTTGTATTTCAAGCTGGAGAATGCACAAATTAAACTACAATTTAATTCACTGTTGCCAAATGAGTTAGTGTTGCACAAGAATATAATAACGGCTGCATAAGCTCACTTCATCCCTCTGTGCCTTTGTCATGGTGCGCAAAATAATAGCTGCAGATGGTCTATTGTTCCAGGTAGTTGGAAGCAGATGCTGTTTGTGTAAAATGCAAAATTTGTTATAGACACTCCTTTTCATAAACATTAACACTAAGCAGCAAAAAAAAAAAAAAAACTAAAATCTGATTACCGTACTGTGGATATTATCTTGCTTTAAGCAATTGATATTCATTGTTGGCTTTTGTAAAGGAAAAGCTTTCAATGTTAGCTTGGCAGTAATACGGTAATAAGATATAGAGATGTGTCTTAAAATAGCAATACAATTGATTTTTAAGGAATTGATAACAGGTTCATTAAAATATTTAAATTTAATTAAAATCTTATCAGTAGCATTTGTTAAATGAATTATTCATTTCTTTGAAATCAATCTGAAGTATGATTTTTTTTTCTTTAAAAAAATACTGTACCTTTACAGCTGCACAAATGTTAAATAAGTGTAAGAATATATATGAGGAGAAGTTTTTATTGCCCCACCAGAGGAAACGTCTGAAGAGTTTGACCATGTCGTACATGGCAGCCATCAGGGAAAACAGTTTCTCCTGTTTCTTCATTGTTCAACTTTCAAAGGTTCGAACACACTAGACAAAATATATTTAGTTTGAAGCAATCTTTATTTGTTGAAGATCTAGTTGTGTCAGTAAGCAGAAATAAAAGGACAATTCTGGATTCTAAGAGTAAAACCCAAATTTTAAGGATGATGGATCACTTTGAAAGGTTGTTGATTTCTCAACCAGCAGCATAACAATATTAGCTTTAAAGCTTTGTGTTTCTTGACTCGTAGAAGCTGCTACCCCCCCGACCCGACCCCGGATAAGCAGAAGAAAATGGATGGATGGATGGATGGATGGATGGATGGATGGATGGATGGATGGATGGATGGATGGATGGATGGATGGATGGAGACGTAGAACCACCTGTAGCACAATCAAGTAACTTTGTTACCATCAGTTATAAAACTTTATATATATATATAAAAAAAAAAAAAAAATTCCCTTCTCACCCACCGCGGGTGGTGTTTCTTCCTCTTAGCTCGGGTCCTCTACCAGAGGCC
>CAEFZY010014300.1:0-24636 GCA_903066815.1 Brachyrhaphis roseni
GGGGAGATTTAAAAGTCTCCCTGAAATAAAATCTGGGCCAGGACTTTTATTAGGTTTGCTTTTCCTGAGGGAATTTTTAATATCAGCTGAATCAAAGAATACATTGACTGTCTCTGACAGTTGAAGGCACAGAAAGAGGAGAGTCTGGTTTCTCCAATCTCAGATAAAAGTTATCGAGTGCCTCTGCCAAGTTTCTGTTGGAACTAAAACTACCAAGCCTAATTGGACTTTCTCTTTTTCCTTTACAGTGTGCCATAGATCTCATGCCATACCATGTAGTTTTATATGTAAATTTTGCTTTCCTTATTTCTAATCCAACTTCTTCCATTTTGTTTTGTTTCTCTATTTCGTACCATTTTGATACATTTTATGTTTCTTTACTAAAAGCTGTTTAATATTGTTAGTAATACTGACCCATGGCCTACTGTTTGCATACAGTTTCACTTTCTTCGTAGGGACCACGGCATTTTCACAAATTACAATATAGTTTGAAATGACATCAGTTCTGACTCCGGAGGACTGAGGAAGCTCCTCAGTCCAAAACCTCGACTGTTTTGGAAAGTGTTTTTCTCCGTCTTCAAGGCCGGTCTACATACCGGGACTAAGTGAATAGTATTGTGGGTTGATGCTCCCAATGGTGGTTTTCCATATACTTTATAGGCATTTTTTATAGATCCATAACAGAGATCTAGGGTCTTATTTTCTCTTGTTGGGCAAGTGATATATTGCTAAAAACCATTAAGAGTCTTCTTCCCGTTACAGTGATTAAAGTGTGCCATAATAAAGTTTGGGTCATCTGAGGTAAGAGTTTAGCTTGTGTACAACTTTGGGTATTACTTCAGCAGGGTGTTTGACATTAACCTTAGGATAAATATACACCATTGTTAAAAATATAAGGAAATACCTAAACTCTTGTTGCACCACCTTTGATTTATATACAGATGGACCTCTCCGCCCTGAACTTTTCCCATAATTGCTGCGTCTCTGTCTGAATGAACAGGTTCCCCGAAGCCAGTTTAGCCAGGTCAGAATCAAAATCATCGGCTTTGAGCCAAGTTTCTCTTTAGGTCAGAAGACATGCATTTTTGTAATC
Source organism: Brachyrhaphis roseni (assembly GCA_903066815.1). Taxonomy (NCBI): domain Eukaryota; kingdom Metazoa; phylum Chordata; class Actinopteri; order Cyprinodontiformes; family Poeciliidae; genus Brachyrhaphis; species Brachyrhaphis roseni. The sequence continues at coordinate 1,094 of CAEFZY010014300.1, forward strand.
AGACAGATTCATAACGTTGGCCTGTAGTTCATCAACTTTGCCGGTTAGTGACTGAATATTAACCAGATAGAAGAAAGCGATTTAGGCCTCGTCTTTTAAGACGTATCGTCACACTGATTGGCCTGATTTGTCCTATTTTTCGTCGCTTTCGCGTTTCGCATTTTTCCATGGATAAAAATTCCATGGAAATGAGGAAGCGTAGCTCTGGCCTGTTTAGTTTCACACATAAAATCCCTGGAGTAATAAGTCCGACAAGAGCCATGGCATTCTGCCAATACCAAACAAGGTAAAGCATAATTCAGACCAGAACCACAGCGATGAAATGCATCGTGTTCTAGGTCAACAAAAAGTACCGATTTAAAACCAGATGAGTTTTTCATCATACCGATCTTGCAGTAAAAGTTTCTTTTGATGAGAGGCCAAAAATACCTGGAGTTACTCAAGATTTTCCATGCTTTTTCAGTGTATATTGAGTCGGCTACATTTGTTGCAGTAAATCCAAAATTTCTAACATAACATTAACAATAAACGTGTATCATTTTAGTAACAATAGAAATAGTTATTTCATATCTGCTTCTAATAAAATCTATTATGTTTTACATTTTACTAAAAAAAAATTGTAATCAAGGAGATACCTTGAAACAGGAAAGTTTTAACTGAAGATTATCATAACATAATGCCACCTCACTGGTAATAACAAGTTTGGTTTGGGATGAATTAAGGTTTCCCTTCTGGAAATTAAGGAAATTAATCACTTAGTAGTTTCCTGCTAAGATCCCTTTTTAAATTACAAAAAAAAATAAATTATTTGTTCAGCACCTTTTAATTAACATTTGAGAGAGACATGCAAGTGATGGGGCTCATATCTCTGCACAGATCAGCAGGAAGTTTGCAGAAACGTCCAGACTCGAATAGCTTCGAAACAACAGAATCCTGCTCAGGCTGGCTGCCTGAAACTTCGCAGCGCCGATCATACCAGGAAAAAAAAGCTGGGTTTCTTGGATGAGAAGCCGAGCTTCAAACCGAAAATCATACCCAAGGTCCCAGATTTTAAAAGTCTGCACAAGGCTTTGCAAAGAAAAGGACTGGAGAAAAAGCAGAGTCAAGATGTGACAAGATGTCAGCCCTTCTTCTTGAGGACATCAGCTCTACCTGCAAGGGAACACAAACCCCCCCCAGAAACCTCACAGGTGAACTTTTTTTAAGAAGATGAGAAATTCTATGTTAATTGAGACAAATTTCATAAATCAGGAATGTTTATTTTATTTATTTATTTATTTATTTTTAGAAAAAAATTTTATGTGGAGTGAATTATTTAAAAATATTTTTTAAAATCTGATTACATAGGAATTATAGTGATTTATTTAATCTTTTAAAGTAACTGTAAATGATCAATTTCATCTTGTAGGTTTTATGTATAAAAATAACTGGATTAGCAGAGGACTTTTAGACCTTCAGCACACCAGATGGTTTCATGTTATAGTTTTGCACCACTTTTTTTTTAAGTCTCTCACACCTTCTCTGCTTGATGGATAGTTTGAAACATATCCACCCACCATGTTATCAAGGATGAACCATTTTTATTTTCAGTTAGTTTGGAGTTTCTTAGATGTAATGCTTCTGATCTCAGATTTTCTAAACTGTGGGATCATTTATCCCCTTAAATTCAGCATTTTGTCTTTGTTATTATTTCTGGAAGCAAATCATTTTTGTTTTATTCTCCTCCTTTGCCTTTCACTTTTATGTAACAATAATCTCCCTTATGAATGTGGCACTGTTATTCTCTAACTAAATTAAAAAAACATATTTTTGTGTTCACAGTAGTCCCAAATAATGTGTAGTGAGGTTGAGATTAAGAATATGTCAAGTCTTGGATATAAAATTTTAACTGTACTTGACAAAAAATAGGCAAAATTGCACAAAGTGATAAAAATTGGCACAAAAAATTTATTTGGACTAATTGGTATGGTGTGGAGAATGTTTTTATATATTGCATCAGTGATTAAACTTTGTGATCACTGAACTTTTTCTGCCTATCAGGCATCTTCTTGAATTCACTGAAATTGCAGTTAGAGAGTACAGGTAACTTACTAAATATTTCAGTAGGTCCGAAAAGATTGTCTGACATTACCTTAAAGTAATACAGGTTTTACTTAACATGGATAATGTTTCGGATTAGTGGAAAAAAGATTCTTGGAAACATCCTTTAAATTTTGCATCTTTCTCATGCATTGTGCTCTAAAAGTGATTAGTTGTTAATAATAACGAACATAAACAACAAGAGCAAAAACATGGTGCTGGTTATATACCTTGTGTTTTCTGAAGCAATTAAAATTTTTTGTTTCCAGTCAGCTGATCACAGACCCTGTTGTTTCTGGTTCTTTACTTCTACAGGTTTCTAAAATGAATAATCTCAGTAGGAGTAAGTCACTTAGAACACTGATATCTACAGACACTCTTCCCACGTACATCACAGATGCTGTGAGGCAGCGCTGTGTCGCCATCAGGTGAGTTGCATTGCTAAGCAGTTAACTGCAGACACCTTTCTTACACATTTCTAATATCATATTTGTCCAAACTTTTTAGAACATTTTGGACATTTGAGTATGAAAATTTATCTTTAAAGTTGTTCATAGTTACAAAAAATTGTTCATAAAAAATCAGTGAAATAACTAATCTTTTATTTTGGAAAGAAGGTAACCTTAGTTTTTAAGTTAAACTGAAAATACTGGCATTGAAAATGTGTTATTTAGAAAATGGAATAGGAGGAGAGCTAATAAAATCTGGGCCGGGACTTTTGTCAGGATAACTACTTATTTAGGATAAATAAGCATGTTTTCATACTAAACGTTACTTATCCTGACCTAGAAATGATAAAAGCCAAATTTTAGACTTTTCTAGTCTTTCTTTGTAAAACATTTTGTGTCCACATTAGATCCATAATCTGGTTTCTCAACACATGAAAAGATCTGAAATCACATCTCGTTATTATCAACTATACAGAAAATCAATGGAAATCAGAGAAAGTAAAAACCAAGAGAGTGCAGAGTGGTTAAAAAGCTACCAGATGAGATCCCAAGCTATGAAGAAGACTGTAGTGCTTCATGCAAAGTTGCTGGATCCCCACAGTAGCCTGAAAGACGTGTGTAATGGAAATGTACTGCGCCACAGGTGAGTCTCACAACTTTCAACTTCTGAATGTCACATTGCAACAGTCATACATGTTGGTCGTCGAAACTAACCTTTTTTTACTTAAAGGGAAGCTGATCTGCAAAGAATGAAAGATTACATGAGAGAATTAAGAGACATGAAGGCCCGAGTTGATGAGAGGCCTTATTTGTTTGAACAGGTGAAACAGGTACGTTACTGAAAGCTAACACTTTATTACAAAATGCAATAATGTGGTTGTTCTCTAGTGTAACTTAGAGTTTTTTTGACAGAATAATGCAAAGACCCATGCAGAGCAGACATTCAGGAGAAAGCTGGAGAAAGCTGGGATAAAAGAGCAGTTTGTTGAAGAAGCTGGTGAATCATTCAGATTTGATGATACCGATACGAGCTCTGAAAAGGAAATTCAAAGCAGGTAAGAGTTTTTTTTTACAAGCTTTGTTCCTCCACTGTGCAGTACAACTGTATCCGGTAAAAATATGAATAGCACTGCTGCCTGAGAGCCAAGGACTTCCTGTGGTTTGTTATATTACATTACATAATTTTCTGAGCTCTCCCTGCAGTCGCCAGAGAATAGAAAAAAAACCATCAGAGCCAAGTAAAAGTTCTACGTAATTATAATATAGGCATTTTCTAACCCAAAATATCTGATTTAGGGAGGAAAATGTAGAAGACGGGAAGAAAATTGAAGATGTGGAAGACAAGAGCGTGAAGTCCAAAGGGGAAGAAATGCCATGATCAAAAAGGTTCAGGAAGAGCTGAGTTTTTGTGGTCTCTCCACTAGAAAACAACACTGTTTTTAAAAAATGATTCATGTCACAGCGAACACCAAGGTTCTGATTGTTTAGGATGTACACCTATAAATTATGAAAATACAAATCATGCAGACTTTACACTCTCAAAACCTTTAGAACTGAATGAAAATAACATTTTATACATTTGTATTTGTGCATGAGTAATACATGTTGCAAACTTGACTTTTGAAGATATAAAATATATATGTATTGTTTTTGTGGTTTCTTTTAGAGTTTTAGTTTGATCATTGAACATAAATTAAATGATTGCGTTTTCACTAATCACCCTATGATGTACATCTAAAAGTTATTTTCATTCATGCATCATAAAAACTGAGATAAACTTCACAAAACACCTCACTGGGAGAATTTGCAGCAAATAGATTTATTGGTGACACATCAGGCTGTCAGGATTGGGTAGAAAAAGAGCATCTTCCAAAGGCTCAGGGACAGATTTACTATCTAGGGTAATTTAGCATCTGGCTGCAAATCGTAAATAGTGCCTGTGGGAGAGTCTCTTCCAAAACTGAACTGCAAGCAAAAACATCTACAGCCCAGTTGAGTACTGATCAAAGCCATCTAACAGCAGCAGTAAGAATTAGCACAAAACCACAGAAAAGCAGACCTATTTATAATCAAAAGCCACCAAATTCACCAAAGTGACTCCAGTTTGGTTTGAAAATAACACTTAAAATGTAGTCATGTCACAATAAGGATGTACCTAACAGCATCCTGTCCAACCCAGGATATCTGTAAACAGGGCTGGAGCCAAGACCACACCTACAGAGAGCAAGACCAAGACTTAGGCCAGGGCCGAGTGGTTAACTTCAACAACTGGTTTTTGTACATTACAAAATACAAAGATAAATGGAAAAACTGTTAATTATTCAACCAAAACTACTTGTGGGTATTAAAGTAGTAATTGTCATATTTAAGTTCTGAAATGCAGCTACACTTTGATGCATATTCTCTAAACCGAATAAATCAGCTTACATTGCACAATAGCTGGATAAAAAACAAAAAACCCCCTGAGATTTATAGGAAATTAACAAATAAGACAACAAAGATTTGTCATATTTGTCACATCATATTTTTTTTATATTATAGTTTGGGGTGAGATGGTTGAAACTTGGGTTGGTGTTCCACCAGGACAACCATAACAAAAATGTACTTGTTGTGGACTGTGCCAATAGAAAGTGTGTTTTCTCCACAACTTGCATGCTTATATTTGAATCTATGTTTAATTTTGATCCTGAGCTGAGTGTGCAACACATTATTGTATGCAGAAAAATGCACAACACACACTTTAAACGTGGAACGTAAAAAGCTTTTGGCTTTGAAATGCTTTGTCAAAAAGTTTGAAGCCTTTAATTTAGAGGATGATGGAGATGGTGATACAAGAATAAATATTCACAACAAAACGATAATTTAATTTGTTAAAAAAAAAAAATTACCAGCCTTTAAAACACGAAATTTGAAAAAGGAATTATACTGTGAGACTTTGATTTAATTTGTTTTTTATTGTTTAAGTCCTATAAAAACAACAATCGCTTGAGATTGGCTTTTCTTCAATGGATGGTTTAAAGTTCTCGGTTATTTCGAGAGCCACACTGCCAGCTAAATAAACAGTCCTCTCAGTGCATGTGCCTTCTCAGAGACCAGTGCTGCCGTCTGCTCCAAGCCTACAAATCCACATCAAATACTCTTGTGCCCTGGCCTCTGCTGTACTCTTGTGCTTAGACAGCTGGCTGCCAGGAATCTCAGAGATCATTTTTACTTACAAACCACACGGGGATGTCTGGATATGTTTGAAAGCGCAGTCAAAGGGTCGTCGGAGAGATCAGGACAAGCCATAATAGACACTTGCGGGCTGGTGTCCCATGCCTTTAAGATGTTCAGGCTCTAAGATGGTGTTGTATGAACATAGACATGGGTAGAGGATGTCTGTGAAAAACTCTACATATGGGAATTTTAGGTCACATGTCTGCGAAGGATTAAACATGTTTTGCTTATTTCTACATTTTTCATGCAGTACTCATGTTGCTGCATATCAAAATGTAAAACTGGGTTTAGCATAATCTTAGCTCTGCAAAAGTAGAGGGTTTTATGTACAATTTACCAAGTAAACACCTTTATTCCTATTATGTAACACTGATTATTGCAGTCCTCGCAATATACAGATAAGGGTAAAATAAAGGTGCAAAAATCAATTTGATAACTTATTTTTTAAAAAGTGTTCCCTTCCCATTTTACAGCTGTAAACTCTAAATTTGAACTTTTTTCTTTTACCACACTCCAATTTTTGTTAGGTTTATAATATACAATCACAATATACTTATAGTTAAAATTACAAGATCATATTCACAAAGCATAAGAAGTATTATTTTGTTTCTCAATGTCTGGCGCTAAGGTCAGCTAGGATTACTATGTGGTCAAATTTGTACAAGTTTAGGAAAGCCCAGATGGTGATTTTATGTTTTTGTAAGCATTTAATAGAATAATTCACCATGCTGAAGTTAAACACAGACACATGTTTGGATATATTTTAAAGCAACATCTCAGACACATGCTTCCTCGTGTGAAATCATGGAAATATCAAAAATAATTGAGCCACTATAGCCTTAGGTAGAATTTCCAGATGTCTTAATGGGCCACATTCATACAGTATGTGCAAACAATTATATGCAAGTAGGAACACCATGGGAACATCCAGCTGCCATTCTATTCAGTAGGGACAGGTTCTGTTTCCCAGACGACCATGTCTTGGTGAGAAATGTGGGTATAAACCCAGAACAAAAGCAAGATTCTCTCTGAAGTTGGTAGAAGTGGAGAGACATGCCACTTAGCAGGGAAGAAGCCACTGCTACACAAGTAGCATTAAAAAAAGCCACATTACTGTGCAAAGGGACACAAACCGCAATTTTATGTGACATGTCCTGTGCTCTTATGAAACTGAAATGTTTGCCTACAATAATCAACGCTACTTTTGAAGGAATAAGAGGAAAACTAGCAAACTTGAGAACGCTATACCATCTGTAAATTAAGGTGTGCCAACATCATTTTGTGAGATTATTGAACAAATATCCTAAGACATTTGGCATGAAGTTAAAGCTTGAGTAAAAATAAGTTACAATGCCTGAAGGACAACAACTGCAATGCTTTTGAATTAACAATCGCAAAATCCTGATAAAATTGCGGGCAAAGATGAAACTAAATATATTGGAAAACTCAGTTTAGTTAACTTAAATCTGTCCTACATTTTCTTTTGCTTTCATTGACAGCTCCATCAAGGTTAAATGATCCACAACACACAAATATATAGTGATGTTAAATGATCACACTGTCCCTTCTTTGAAATCTCAAGTATTACATGATGAAGCTTCAAGGGCTCCATCCTGTCAGGTTGTCATGGGAACCCCGCATCCTTCCTCTCTCTGCCTTGTGGTCCCTCTGGGGAAAGCTGTGCACCTCCAATTTCCTGCTGCACAGCAAAAAAGAAAAAAGAAAAAGCCTCTCTCTCCCAACCTGTTAGATAATACCTAGGAAGGGATCTGCATCGGTCAAAAGTGCTGGAGTAGAGGGAGGGGCATTTATTTGAGCAAACTGCAGCCTTTAAACTTGTGTTTGGAGACTGTGAGAGGAAACAAACACATCTCATTTAGATTAATGAGAGGCTGCACGCGTGGCCACAGAATGTTATGATCACGGCTGTTTGAGGAGTGGTTCTGTGTAGTAGATGAACAATATAATTTCACCAAGGTGGTGCGTTCAGGTCGTTTATTATTGCAGCCATTTAAATTCCCACACATTTCATTTTGTGAAAGCACGGGTGGCAAATGTAGGCAGCTGAGGATACTTCTCAGAATAGAAGATGAAGGCCTCAAATAGATTTCCCCGTCTATAAACCCGCAATTGTCAAGTTAAAAGAGGCTCACACTGTGTTCTTCTGGTTACTTTGCTTTTCTTCATAATTTCTTGTTTAATGTATTCTCTTGATTATAATGTAAAAATCCAGTGGGACAGTTGTTGTGCATATAGGCTCTCTGTGTACTTTAGACCTCGGTTCACCTGCAGGAGGAGCTGTGGTTTGCTGCAGCCTCTCTGGAGCTGAAGAGAGCGATCCCTCTTTTTCTCCTTCAGTGGCATGAATAGCATCCCCAGTGCTGGAGAGAGAGCATATCAGGAGGCAAACGACGAGGGGAGAGAGATAGCAGGCGGTGTGACAGATAAGAGTGTGGCAGAACTTGCCTTCCTGACTGCACCGTGGGTCGGGGAAAGAGAGAACAAGTGGACCTGAGTGTCAGCCTGCAGCCTGCACCATAATCACTCACTCACAGTCACAGAAACAGTCATTCCCCAGAGCCCGGCTGCAGCAGAACTTCACAGAGACGACTGACCTCAAAAAGGTACAGTATGGTCATTTCTCCTGCAGAGGTTTCCTTAAGTCCAACATGATTAGCAGGTTGCTGCTCATGTTTCCAGGTGGGATAGCAGAAGTTTTGTTGTTGTTGTTGATTCTCAAAAATATTATGTCTTTGTTTTTTTTTGGAAGAGTTATATGTTCGCCCACCAGAAGAGAGTGTCTTGTGCTTACAGGGATGATGGGAGAGCTGTCAGTGAAAGATAAGGAGCTGATACGAGGCAGCTGGGAGAGTCTGGGCAAGAACAAAGTTCCTCATGGTGTCATCATGTTCTCAAGGTAATGTTCTGCAAAACAGCGTCTGAGCAGGTTGCAGTAATTGCAGTCGGATGAGAATAATCTGGTTGTTTTCTGAGGGATTCTTCTTTTACGGTGATGCAGGTTAATCCTTTAAATGTTCAGTTTCTTAATGGAATATGTAATACAGGTATACAGAAAGAGTGAGAGAAGATTTGCTGCTCTCTTTTCCATGCAGACAGGGACCAGAGGCTTGACTTGTTGCTTGGCGACAGACTAATCCACAATTTAGACAGCTGCAAATCAGACACTAATAGGGGGAACTGATTTTTTTTTTGTCTGCATATATTTCTGAATCAATGCCATGTGGGTGAGTGCACTTATAGAACTCTGTGGTATTTGTCTGTGGCAGATTGTTTGAGCTGGACCCTGCGCTGCTCAACCTTTTCCACTACAGCACAAACTGTGATTCCAAACAAGACTGTCTCTCCAGCCCCGAGTTCCTGGACCATGTCACCAAGGTGAGCCCACTCCCACATAATCCAGAGACATTTCAAAGTACAGTTTTAATTGTTGCCTTGCATGCTTCCCCCCCTTCATCCCAGGTAATGCTGGTGATTGATGCAGCAGTGAGCCACCTGGATGATCTCCACTCATTGGAGGACTTTCTTCTTAATCTTGGGAGGAAGCATCAGGCAGTGGGAGTCAGCACACAGTCATTTTCTGTAAGATTAACACATACATGTGCAAATCAGAAAAAGCTGTACCCTGCTCCAATAAGATCCATGAATGATTTTGTGTGTTTTTTTACAGAAACTATTTAAAAAAAAACAAAAAAACAAACTAGTAGTTTTAGATGTCTTGTTTTAAAATACAAATTATTGATGTGAAATGCAAACCCCCCTTCTTTCTTTTTTTTTATATGAGAAGAAATTTAAATTTGGTTTCTTTGACCTACTTCTCTTCTCAACTGGCACAAGCAATGCAACATAACCACACATATATAGATACAAAGTGGGTTAGTGAGTTTGTTTCCACATCAAATTTACATGTAACAAAAGTTAACTTTTCTATCCTTGACCTTTTTCAAACTCACAAAATTATTAGTATGTTAATATAATTTGATATCTTGTTCTTCTATTCATTTTACAGTGAAACAAATGACTTTGACTTTGAGTTGAACAAAAGAACCAGCACCTCGTACAATCACAAAATTGTGTGCCTAAGAAAAATTTAAAAAGCAGCTTTTCAATTCTCTCATATTTTTCCAATTATTTTCTTCTTGAAAAGTAGACCAAATAAAATTTTGATTTCTTCTCACCCATTGTTTTTGATTTTCTGATACCCCAGGGTAGACCCTGTATTTATCTTTTGGCCCGGAAGGGCCTCAAGTAGAGGGATGTCTGGATTTTCCTCCTTAAGATGTCAGATAATCATTAGTTTGGTTTAACTTATTGGTTTCTGATGAGTACATAAATTTGCCAAATACATATTTATCGATTATTCTGTCTACATGTCCATATGCATACCTTAAATTATAATTGGTGTAGACTAGGATAAGTCTTAAGTTTCTTTTTCTAAGGTTGCCTAATGTTGCATAATGAGCTCGATTTTGAAAACACTCACTCCTACCATATTTCACAACCCAATTCAATGTGAGAAATGAACTCCCCTCAACAATTATAACTGCTTATCAGCAAGTTTTGTATATCACAGTGAAGATATGTAAGCCTACTCTTCTTTGCAGAATTGATCTAATTCAGCCAGATTGAAGGAGTTTTAAAAATGAATATGTCCAGTATCAAACCACTAGATTTAATGCTGCATTTTGACTAGGCCACTTTAAAGCCTGTTAATTTTGTTTCTTTTGGAGCCATTCAGAGGCAGTCTTATAAGTCTGCTTTGGATCTTTGTCCTGATTCTTAATCCTCAGGCTCTTGGGTTTAAGGTTGCAAACTGAGGGTTGGATATTCTCCTTTAGGATTTCTCATTTGAAAGCAGAACGTATGATCCATCAGTACCATCAATGACTTCTGTAAGATGTTCTTTCGCAATTGCGGTATTTCCACAAAATAACAAATGCAGCTAAAATCACATATTAATAACTTTGTTCATTCAATGTTATTAAAAAACGTGCCACGCCATCATCCTCCTATCACTTCCTGTCATCTCTGTCATCTTTTATGGCACCAGTAACATCTGCTTGTTGATCGTGTGAGTCGTGATAAGAAAAAATTGTTTCCATTGCAGTTTTGCAAAAGTACAGCCGAAATCCTAGAACAAAAACTTTTAAGTAACAATGTATTTTTTCAAAATCAGCGTGTTGCCATTGAGTTACATTTTTATATATTTCCAATTTTAATGTCAAACCAGCTTCAGTGGTTTGTCTGCCTGCCTTAGAGATCTCTGCAACTCTTTCTAAACTGACTGATATTTGAAACCTGTTACTTTTGATCGCAGCATGATGTATTGTCTTTTGAGATTTGTCAGCTTACTTCATGCTGTCAAACAGACTCTATTTAAAGGATTTCATAGTTCTGCAAGGATGGCATTAATCAATCATGGTTGTAGCTGGTAAAAATGAATTTAAGAAGAGATGTGGGTAATTCATTAGGTAACATGGTTTCCCAAGTTGGTACAGTACATTTTTCCCCTTAATAAACATAATCATCAACAACTGTTTTTTATATTTGCCATTATTATTAACATTTAAGTAGTTTTTCCTTACTTCTGCAGGTGGTAGGAGAGTCCCTTCTCTACATGCTGCAGTGCAGTCTTGGCCAGGCGTACACGGCACCGTTGCGCCAAGCCTGGCTCAACATGTACAGCTTCGTGGTAGCGGTAATGAGCCGAGGATGGGCCAAGAACGGCGAGGACAAGGCCGACTGAGGTGCAGAGCGGGAGCTGCTGAGCAGTTGCTGTCAAACCATCAACACGGTTGCCATGGCACAAGGTTGTGTAACTGTGCAGCATCGTGTCTTTGGCTGCTGTACATGTGCTCTGTGAGCTGGTTTGTATAACATGGCGAATGTATGGTGTAGTTACACTTTAAAATTAGACAGACCGATTGCAGAGTTTATTTTCTTTGCTGTGGATGTTTAGCTTCCAGTCGACTCTGATGTACAGCTGTGAGAATCAGATGGTAAGTCCAGACTTCAGGTAAGTCTGGACCTGAAAGCTGAGAGCATTGAAGATCACTGTAAGTTTCTTTGTATATACTGGCTTTGATATATTTACTAAATAACAGTGACTATAGTGGTCTTTATGTTGTATCTTAAGAGAGTTGCACACTTGTGAAATATATATATATATATATATATATATATAATTATTATTATATCTAGACATCACACACTATTCAAACTGTGACTGTTACTGTGGCCAGCGAAGGCAGCTCTGTATACATCTGGAACACAGTGATACTTAAAATGTGATTTTACAGGAGAAAATCAGCTCACTTTAGTCATAACTCTGTGTGTCTCCTGGATTTTTTTAGTTTTTATTACACATGGCCATTTTGTTATATGATGTTTTATCTGAGTTTATAGCAACTACAGCGAATCAAGTTTACTAAATGTTTATCAGTGGCTACGGACAAGAACTGTTAACCTTACTCAAAGCTTTCTTCAGTGATCAATGACTGTTAGGGTGTTGGTTCACACCTTACTCAACGTAGTTTTTGATGCTCTCCTCAGATCGAGGTTTTGAGTGTTTCAGTAGGCGTCTGATGACTGTTAAACCCTACATTTTAGACTGTTATGTGACCTTTAGTGTTTAGTACAGGACATGTTGGAGCAATTTCAACATCTTTGTTTCTTTGCTGTTTTTATTTAGTGTAAAGGTATTTATTGAAGTTGCTTTTCTTACTAGTTCTTATTAATTGCATTGTTGTCACACCAAATGAAGAAATATCATATTAGTCCAATGTAACTTTTCTCTATGGAAGTAAGACTTAACTAGGCATGGGTTTGTATGAAATCTTCATACATTTATTAAAAGAGAACAACTCACAAAGATGTGTTACATGATCAAAATGTGACATATTTACAAATCTTTTGCTGATAAAATAGTCTAACATACTGATCATTAAAGCTAAGACATTACTTTATTGTTTTTTTGGATCTCCATATATAGATTCAAGTAGAAATATAAAGTCAACATCTGCTAAATTCTTAAACACTATTACCTTTATAGAAGTGAGGGGTTGTGCTCCTTAGCTCCCAAAAGTGGGTTTGGACCGATATGAAATTCTCATAGTTTGATAAAGTAATAATAGCACGACTGCACCTTAAAATCATATAATTTTAAATAAAATCAAATAGCATGATCTCCTCATATTTCAGATTTAGATGTAGTTTCTTTCTGATTGGAAAAGACAAGAGGCATTTTCAAAAAAAAGATAAGACATAAAAAAGTATTATTTTAGAAAACATTTTGTTTTTACATCTTAATAAAGAAAATAGCTAGACTAACTCATTGTCTTCAATATTTCTTGAATTTTTAGTTCCTTCACAGATTTTCTATCCGAAACACATCGAAACTCCATTTAGAAGAAACTTTTTGAAAGTTTAAATCTGCCAGTGGTTTGAATAATACTTTGCGATTACTGCACATTGTCATTCTGCTCTTTGTAGAATAACACATGTATAACCAGCTGATAATATCTGGGTCAGCCAGCTGTTTAACACAACTCCATTAAATAACAGTGTTACAACAATAATAGGTGCCGTTCCTTCAGTTTTCACGACACAACCTAACTTTTTCCAATCAGACAATTTAGGGTTTTTGTAATCCAATGAAAGAAAGTTGCAGTGACCACATTTAAGCCAACAGTGCAGAACAAGAAGTGGGAGAGGGATAATACCACATTATTCAATACTTAAAGTATTTTAAACCTAAAAAACAGTACAACAGCAAAGTTTAGTGTTGTAGAGCCATAATGTTCTCAAACTTTGGTACCAGTAACTAGAAAGACTTGGAAACATTCAAATTAGTCTGTCCTGAGCAACAGAAGCCCTTTATCAGCCTGCTGACCAGCAGTGGACAGCAACAGGCTGCAGTACTCAGTGCTCCGTACAACCAGAAAAAACTCAAGTCACTCTGGCTCTCATTAAAGAAACAGCATGACAGAATATTTTTAAACTTTAACTTTTTAAAACCTGAGCATACCTTGAAGTTGGTAACCAGCCCATGCCTAATCCTAACTGATGAGGATTTTCATCAGTTAGGATGAAAATTATGGTACCATCACAGATCACAGTAATGCAAATAAACTGCCTGCTCTCAGTTATCCAATATGTGTATAACACTGCATTATCAGCTCTAACACTGCATGTATCACCCACAGCTGTTATTTACCGTTACAATAAGAATGCCAAGCATCCTAACAAATGGGCCAAGTATGAAAAATACCACCATTCAACTGTAAATCCAAGCTGCTGACATGTGGTTATTATTGCTTTATATTTATAAAGTTTATTTTTATATAATCTGAATTATTATGGTTTTGAAAGAGCATTATTTTTATTCCCCCAGAATGTCATGCTCTGTTTATTCTTTTGATATTTTATCTTTCGGTTTGTGGTTAATGATCCCTACACTAATTGGTGGCAAATTTGCAATTCTTAATGTGGTTTCTCTAACTCAAAGTAACAAAAACAAAACAAAAATGTGCAATTATTACTGCAAACGGAGGGTTTCCAGTTGAACAGTCTACACCACACATAGTCTGTTCAGTCTGTATTTTCTCCAGCACAGTTGTAATGTGTGTAAGCTGGCTCTGAAGGTGTTGCATTTATAGTAAGTCTATTCTTAGTAGGTTGTCTTTTTTTCTTACCTTAAGCATTTTTACCCAACCTTACATATATGTTAACTGTTTTATTAAGTTTAGTTATATGTATATATTGGGTGTGTCACTGTCTACCTCATCATAATCAGCTGCTATTGAACTGTGATGACTTCACCTAGTTATCTTTTGACCAAAAACACACATTGTTACTATTATCAGAGTTAATAAAGGTACACACTCTTTGTAAAGTAGATTCTATCCTGAACTTTTTAGGAACAAATGTTATGTATTTACTTACAACTAAATAAAGTGATCTGTGGGTATTTCACAGCTTAATGATGTCTTTTCTTTTTGATCTAAACCTGAATCAATCACACAATGCTTTATTCTCTTCTCATCGACAGGCCTTCAGAGTTACATAAGATTCAAATGCCAATTAGTTCTTAATCCTTGCTTGCAGAGATTAGAGCAACTTCGGGCATGTCAGCCCACTTATTCATGCAGCTGCACAATGTCACATCGAGAACATTTTCAGAATGTCAGAATATCAGTCTGTAAGTAAGTCATGCAATAGTAAAGCAGAGACGGGATGGCAAATTATCTTAATACACATGGATCATTTCTGTCATGCACAGTTTGGTTGGATCTCTGTAAAAGTCACATCCTTGACTTGGCTGTCTGTTCTGCTGTCGAAGGGGCATTTGACATGGCCTTAATCTGTCTCCCTGCAGTGAACACAAGATCCCTCTGTCTCAATGAGCATCTTCTCGATGCCAGTTGCCTCAGTTTGAAGCACGTAAAAAGTCAAAGGTTGACTTTGTTTTGGGCTTGACACATACTTGATCCTGAGATTTGCTAATTAAATAAATTACCTCAAACATAAAAAACATTAGTTATTCACGTCTGACAGTTCTTCAGCCTTACCTTGTTGTGTATCAAGGTCTGTTGTCTGGAGAGGAGTCTGAGAAGAGACAACGCAGATTATTTTTAGAAAGTCTGCAACGGATTTTTAGATTCGAGGGGCATTGAATGTTGTCATGGCAACTGTTAGTGTGATGGCCTTATATGTGTGCTTGTGTTGACTGTTTTTTAAATATTACATTTGATATAGTTATTACCTAGCGGTTCTATAACTATGCCAGGGTAATCTCTTATAAATGACTTAGTGTCTCATTATTATCCTGCAATTGAAAACTGTTTCATAACAATAACTGTGGCTTGTTGTCTGTAACTATGACTCAGCTATCTTGCAATTATAACTTAGTTATCTCTTAATTATGACATAACATTGCATAATATTAATAGTTAATACATTATAATTTAATTAGCATCACGCAAAAGACTTGACTAATTGAGTTATCTAAAATATTATAAGATCATATGTTCTTAAAAAAACTATAAAAGCAAGAAGTTCACATGGACTGAGCTGTCTCAGAGAGGAAGACCATTATGCCTTTGCAGCTCTTTTGTGCATGAGGTCGTAGATATTTTTACAGTAAAGCAATCTTAAACGCACTCCTCCCTGAGGTGTTGTGTGTCTTCTGGTTAAAATGCGGAAACTAACTCATATGGGAGTGACAGTATGCTTGCAGCAGGAGGCAGAGACATTTTCTATTCTGAGCATCTGGGCAGGGGAGAGGCGGGCAGCAGACCACACTCCCAAAGGAATTCACCTTTCACTGAGTGGTATGCTCTCAGCAGTTGCCACGGGTGACAGGGGAAATGTCAGGGACTTTTCTTTTTCTTCTTTCATAACCTAGTGCAGTGCATAGGAATGGATATTCCTCCTCAGGCCTCACTTTTTACAGCAGGAAAATTTCTCCATGTCATTTAGGATTCAATAAAGAGAATAAACATTATTAACAATCCTTTGTGGTGCAGATGCAATCAGTGGCTGTTAGCTTTCCTGTCTGAACTCTGATGTGGTCTCAGGCTCCAGTGACATGGCATGAACAGAGGAATGCCCCAATGATAGTTTGTATGCAGACACACACCTTGCAGCAAACACAAAGCTAACATATGCTTGCATTTATAATCAGTCTTTCAGTTCTTACCTGCTTCACATGGTGATAACAGTCAATGCATGTTTTCTTCTATTATATTGGTTCTGAAACTGGTAAAAACTTTTGGTACTCTCTGTGACTTCACTGGCTTTTGTGCATTTTAGATGTTGGTAGGAATTTATCTGTAAAATAAAGATTATGCAAGAGAAATGCTCACTTGAGAAAATTATGAGAGGCATTGAAGTGGTGATGATGACAGCTAACCAAGAATAATTATTGTTGGCTTAAGCATGGTCCACTTCGAAATTTAAAAACCAGAGGGATTCACTAATTGATATTGTCAATGACCAGGCTAACTACTGTTAGAAAATCAAGCAAACACATTCACTAAATTAGGTAACACAGAATTTTGTGTTACCTAAAAAACAAAAAACTAACGATATACAAATATTATTTTCTATTTGGTCATTACTAAGGTTTGTATGCAAGACTTTACCTCTCGGGATTCTAAACTGTGGGGACATTTATTTAATAATTCCATCTTCTTAGGTAGAGGTGAACATTTTTGAGGAAAAATGGAACAAATAATTTAATCATATACTTTGACCAATCAAGCTGCACAAAAGGATTAATATGTTGCCACATCATACAGAATAATTTTTAACAAGTTCTGGCAAAGAAACCAATAAGACCAAGTACAGTAAGTTATAGTTCCTGATGAGATTTCTTTAATGTTCTGAAAGTGCCTGGAGAGTTCTGCGAAAGCGACCTCTAGTTCCAGGAAAAGTACAAGCTGTATTATGGAGCACAAAAAAAAACAACAATAAGAAGACTTTCTCCTTAGCACTACATTAGAACCACAGACTGTTATTTTTAAACATATTTCAGAACCAATTAAGACAACAAAATTAGGTTAGATTGTAAAATACAATCTGATGATTTAAACCTGTTTCTTGCAGACATGGTCATGTTTTTCCAGTTCTTCAATGTTAAAGTTATTTAACACTTAGCTGCTGGTCATTGCTGCAGTAAATCGAGATTCTCTCCAAATGTAAACACTTTTTAAAGGAGTATTGCAAAATAACCATTTACCCCATAGACTTTTATTTACCACATGGCTGCCTCGCCCTTTACCCACAAACCACACTCAAGGTCAGTAGCAGGAATTCATGGAACCATATCATAAATTAATTCAAGTAAATCATTTTTTATTTTAGATACAACACTATCAATCCATCAACCTGGCAGAGATCTTTTAGTGCTTGCTAAGAGTACATTTTAGATAATGTACTCTTGATATATGTAATGCTAAAATGGAGCAGGATTGTCTGGGAAACTAATAAACCTTGAAGAGTATAGCTCACATAAGCTGGCATTTAAGAATTTAATGAAGCTAGTTAAGCATGAAAATAGCATGAAAAGAGCTAAGAATATCCTGATTTATATGATTTAGTTTTTGATGATGCAGAGGAAGTTTTATGATCGGTGAAACTGTCTTTTACATGAAAACCCACAAGACTTTGGAGACAAAAATTTTATAGATATGCCTTTTGATGTTTTCTCCAGACAGCTTCTTCTTCATCACTCTCCGCACTGATTCGACTTCCACCTCTTATGTTTCCCCATTAAGCAACTGAGGAGCCATAAGTAGACTACTCATAAACTAGAATGGAATAGATTTTCTTTTATGGTAATAATACGTTATCATTTTACTGTAGTTTCCACCTAAAATTGTCTTATGTTGTCATGCAACTGAGCAGATGGCAAAATGGATTTTGAGCTATATCACTCAGCAACCAGAGTTAAATTGATAAACAATAGTTCTGCTAAATCAATAAAATATGTAGAAAGTTTCTGACATATTGCTAAACTTTAGTTTGTTTGCTTTTTTTTTTACATTACTTTAAAGTCAATTTTTTTGACAAAGTCTGGGATTTGATGTGATAGTTCAGCACAAAAATCTAAACAACTTTGACATTTTTCACAAACAAAAAGTAAAATGAAAGTAAAATAAAATATACAGTAACGGCTAGAGTTTACATCCCATGGCAAGACTTGGAAAGTGGATCTCCATCTGACTGGGCTGCACCTATTTTGGGCAGGTTTTTTAGTCTCTAGACCTGGTAAAGAAATCCCAAGACTTGCTGCTGTAATTGCACCAAAAAGTGATTTAACATAATATTAGGCACTGATACAAATGCTTGACAAAGTTTTTAACTCTCATAAAGGTTTGAAAACCACAGCTATGCACAACCTTGAGTTGATGTATCACATAAACTCACTAAAAAATGTTGAATTTTGTGGTTGTAATGTGACAAAATATGAAAAACATAAGTGAGTATAAATACTTTGAGAGTACTGCATATGAAAAAGACTTTGGCTTAAAATGTAGCAGTCTCTCTTAACCAGACCTTGACTGATGTTTGTCCTAGCTTTCCAAGTGTTTTTAATTACCTTTTTTTTTTTTTTTTTTTTTTTTTTACATAGTTTGAATTAACAAGAGAAAAAAGCAAGACAAGGCCAAAAAATTAATAAAAAAGGGGGAAAATTAATTTCGGGATTAAGACTGTCATCTGTCCCAATCTACATTTTATTGCAGGTATCTGCAATAAAATGTAGATGTCTGCCAGAAAGCCTGTGCAAATGAAAGCATAGAACAACATGGATGGGTTGAAATTTTACTGCTTGTATTTGGAGCATGACACAAAGTAATTGTACCACAGGAGTATTGAAGAAACAGGTTTACACAAACAAACTGATCTGAGAGCTTCAGAGGTGATGAAATCCATTTCTTCTGAAAACCTTTGCATCTGGCATTTGTAACCACAATTTGTAGAACTGGGTAGAATTCAGACATTTCACATGAATAAATTCTCATGGAAATTATGGAGCCTTGCAGTTTTTGCATTAGCTTATATTCATGCGACGTAAAGCAATTAGTAGCAGAACAGATTGATTTTGTTTATAAATGTTTCTGTGAAATTCAGCACCCTCCACATTTATTGTCACCCCAGGTTAAAAAGTGGAAAACAACCTCAAACTAAATAAAACATGCAGTAGTATAATCTCAGAAGTTTTATTAAAAAAATTCAGTACATCTATTTATAATAATTGATGTTTTTGATATTGGTAATATTTCACCACCTGCACTCAAAACTCCACACATTTGTATTTGTGATGATAGACAATCTTTTTTTTTTTTTCCTGGAAGGCCTTGCAAACAAGTTTTGGACGTAATTCTTTATGTGCATGGTGGTAGAATAAATACAAAGTCCTCTGAATAACAAAATGCCTCAGTTTAATTTATTTTAGATGGATTCTTGGGGGAGATAAGTTGGGATACTACCGATGTTATTTACAAAAAAATGAAGAAAAAAAATCTTAACGTAGAATTTTTTTCACCAGACTAAGTGTACTCAAACTAAAAATAAAATTTTTCAAAATTTTCCAGTGTTTGACTTGAGTAAAAGGCTTTACCTGGGGTGACGATGAATGCAGAAACAGCTGCATTTTGCTAATTTTGCCTCCAGGAAATAGCCTTGTGCAGAACATCAGCTCTTTTGTGGATAAGAGCTGGTCTAGTTTTCTTGATTGTCTATCATACAAGGCCGCGTAAAATACACTAAACCACCTTTTGTCACTCATAATGAATTAATGCAATGCAAGAGGCAACAAAAACAAGCAAATATATAAATAAACATCTGGATTAAGCTCACCCAAATGCAATTTGTATTTATCCCTTTAAATGCCAGGTGCATCCCTTTAAATTAGAACATTGAAAATTTTAGCTTTTCGTTATTGGTACCAAAAAGTGAAACTCATTCATTCTATACACACAAATTCACATAGGGTGAAAAACAAAAAATATCAGTGGAAAGTGTTGTGGAAGGATGAACTGTTGCAAGCAGAAACCTGGACAAACAACACTGATTGAAATCTGCAGCTCATAAAGTTTGTACTTTATGAATCACTACACAAAGATGTCTTAAATATTACAATTTTACTCGTCAAATTAACTTAAACACTTGAAATGTAAACGTTTTGTGTATTGTATTGATATACTAGTGTTACTGAAATATTAACAATAGCACTTTACTGGAAAAATTGTGCATCAGTCCGACACGAGACTGTCAAACATGATAAACACCTGTCAAGAACATGAATGACTCTTCATAAATGTTTACGACTGTTGTCATGAAGTGTCATTCAGTAAATAATGACATTTTTAATGCAAAACTGACACTTTTCAGTGACTTTTAATGCAAATTTTAATGGAACTTTACATTAGAAGTGTCATTATTTATTTACGTAAACATTTATGAAGAGTCATTCATGTTCATGACAGGTGCTATGTCATGTTTATGACTGTCTAATGTCAGTTTATGGTAAATAAAGTTTTACCAAATAATTTTTTTAATAATATTCAAATTAATTGGGAAGTCACAATTTGATCCCTAAACTCTCTGCAAGAAAGTGAAAGCATAAAAAACTACTAGAGTAGGTGCACAGGTTAAACAGAAGTAGTATTTTTTTAATTAAGAAGGGAAAGCCAGGTACCCACCACCTTTCAGGATAAAGCTTTTACATGAACAAAATACAGTAGCAAAAATAGCAACCTCATGTTGAGATAAATTACAATAAGCCTTAGGCTGTTTCTGCCTCTATGGCGAGACTGTACATATACTACAATCCATCTGAGAGAGCCACTCTGTCCTCCGTCTGTCTGCGTTTTCACGGCAGATGGCTTCACAACTCGCTGCCCTCAGCCTCACAGAGGAAGCACATATCACCCATGGCCGGACCGCTCTGTCAGTCTGCCGGGGCAAGCCTGCTCACACCACCCACTGCGGTGGGAACTTTCAACTCCACTCGTGTTCCAGTTGCACAGCATGGAGCGTGTCTGTCTGATGTTATCTCCAAGCCTGCTTCTTTCAACCTTTTTAACTTGCAAATGAAACCGTAGGAGACGGAATCAGGTTGGTGTTTTTTTTAAGTTATTTGTACATTAGCTTGATCTTGATGTGTGTACAAGGCAGGCTTGGACAAAGTTTTGGCTAGCAGCTTTCTTTTTGAATGCTCCGTTTTAAATAATTCTGCTTTTGTTTTAGATTCTTCATGCCCTCAAATAGGATTATCTCGTCTCAGTGTCTGACGCGGTTAAATTAGAGTCCGAGGTCTGTGGTGAAGATGCAGCGTTGAATAATCTGCGCTCCACCACTACAGGACACATGGGAATTAGTTTAAGTGGGGGCTGCAGTCACTGGTAGCCTGTGGGGCTGTCCATGAGTGGGCTGGAGCAGTAGAGATCTGCAGGTTCTCTGAGCTCAGTCTCATGATTTTGGGTGTGTTCCTCTTCGGCCTCTGCTCCCGCCACCGGTCCGTGACCTGAACTCTGGGAGCTGGCCATGGCGCCGTAGCCGTGGTGAGCCGGAGACGGCATCGGAGTTAAAGCCAGCTCCGGCTCCAGCAACACAGATGCAACAAACAGCTGAGGGAGAAACAAAAAACAGCACAAAGATTATGAATATGTGCACAAATTCATTGGAGATTCAAAGGTTTTCACAACCTGATCTTAGCCTTCATTTCATGTGCAGCGAATCTACATTTTCACCACACAAAATTAACACATGGTTAAAGTTGAAAATGTTCACAGAGTCTCATATAATTGATTTTACAAAGCAGAATGGCAGATGTAGCTGTAGTAAAAGGTGGTTCTATAAATTAAGTACCAGGGGTCAAATATACACACTTTTAGCTTAAAAAAAAAGTTAAAACTTTACAACTGTGCCATATTTGTGCCGCTAGTGCCATAAAACACCCTGATGTTCGTTTTAATAAGTTGTGAAAATGTTTATGGACCATGACTATTTTTTGCAGGGTGTTGACATCTAACATCTGCTCTTGTAATAATTATTTTAAAATATCACATGTCATGTAACATTAAAAACAAATGAAGTGCTCTACACTGGAGGTGGTGGTTGACGTCACTGTGCTCTGGTCTGCATCAGGGAACGTCTCTGCAGCTGGCTGATGAGACATCTGAAAAAACAAAAAAATGATAAAGAGCTCAAAAATACTTCTTATGCTGAAGTACATAGCGTCACTAAATCAAGGCAGACCTGGTAGCTTGTTGACTTGTCTGGAGTTTTCCGAAGCCATATACGGAAAAGACAGCAGGCAATACAGCAGATGAGCGATGATAATGTAAACAAGGTGATGGGATGTATTGGACCTGTGAAAGCCCAGAACAAAAACAGGAATTACTTCAATGCACATTAACAATTATTTGATAGAGAAGGTTGAACTTAAAAAAAGAAAGCACCTAATCTGAGCATGGAGAAGAAGAGCAGCCAGAACATGCCGAGGATTGGAGCCAAGATGACCTGGCTGGTCGCCGCTCTGTGGATCTTCTGGTTGAGCTTGGTGGGAACGTAAGCGTAGTAGATGTTGTATCGATCGACCATGTGCTTCAAAATCAAGTAGAGCAGACCTGGAAGGAAAAGTGAAGTGGAATTACACTAGGTTATTTAATTTTGTAAAAAAAACAAAGTGGATGTCGTCCTTCCATCTTGTTGAAAAGGGAGAATTACGAAATGAACAGTTTGACAAGATTTACATAAATTTATATGATCAAATTTTGACAAAGTAAAAAAAGGCCTGCATGAAGAAAGAAACATGCACATTGAACTTGAATGTTACTTAAATAAGGACGTAAATTAGTTTGAACAGTTTGTTACAATATACTTTCAACATCAACTGACTCAATATTTATTTATTTGTCATTATTCACTTCAGCCCAACTAAATATACATTCTGAATCCACAGCTGACACTACATATCCACAGGTGCACAAACTGAGGAAAAGCAAAACAAACTATACAAAACCTGTTAAAACAAAGATCCTTGAACAAGGCATCAAATGCAGTTACCGTATTTTCCGGACTATAGTGCGCACCTGATTATAAGCTGCACCCAGCACATTTGCAACGAAAAACAGTTTTGTACACACATAAGCCGCACCTGTCTATAAGCCGCATGTGCATACATACAGACGGTACACAGAAAGAGTTTTCAAAGTTTTAGTAATATACCTTAGCTTTTCTTTCCAAACAGTGCCTGTGACGCGGCAGTAA
>CAEFZY010014303.1:0-16291 GCA_903066815.1 Brachyrhaphis roseni
CACCAGGCCAAAATCAAAACGGAAAAAGGCAACAAACTAACGTCTAACAAAAGAAAAGTACCGCATGGTCGGCTGGATGTCAGACGTAGGCGTGGCCCCGCGTCATCGCATTCCTGGCGGTGGTCGACGTCGTACCTGACGCACTCAACCTATTTATAGGCAGTCCGAATAATGCCAAATTAATAAAACCAAATTACAAAACAAAGAATTATCCGAACTCCAACATATACCAAACAAAAGTAATTCAACTAAAATCAATGCAAAACAATCTAAGAAAAATAATAAACAAAAATATTTAATAATGTGCCCGAAGCACATAACACACACACATAGTCCTCTGTTTTTGTTTTTGTTTACCTCATATTTTTGATCATCTTAACAATTTTTCAACAAATGTTTATTTTGGATGTTTTTGCATTATTTCTTTGTTCTAAGGAATTTTGGCTCATTTTTCATATACATACAATTAAGCTTTGGGGAATGTTGGTGGATGTGTTGGAGGATGTGCCTAACGTCCTGCTATGGCATCACAATTGGATTTAGAAACAGAATTTGTAAAGGCCAGTGTTTTTCAGTACCGATCCTCAGGAACTGGACTGCCCTGCATGTCTCAGTAGACATTTTACGTGCCAGTTTGGACCTTCAGTTTAACCATGCTTAATGTAGATGCAAAAACAACGCAAACAACCACGTTCAGATTTTATAAATCACACTGAGGGTGGTAAGTCATTACATTTGCATATCATCCTCCCTGTATTTTATGCCTTCCGGTAGTCAGCACATGAAGGCATATACACTAAATTTGTTGTGTCTGCTATTCTCCTCATTTTCTTGACACAGTCCTGTTTGCATGTTTGTAGATCAGGTTGACACGTGCTATCAAGTTTACACTTGTTTTTGTATGTGGAAAGCATTGCATAAATTATTATAGTGTTTGATTGATGGTCTTATTTTAAATAAATGTTATATTGCTTTTTCTTGAGATTTAATAGAACACATACTTTCCAAAAAGCTCTTTAGGATATTTTTTGATAAATGTTAGGTAGGTCTTTGTTTTTGTCTGTTGGGTTTATCTGGCCAAGGTGTGTCTTGTTTTCCATAAATTATGGGAAATATCTGTTCAGCTATGATTTAGCAAGGGAGGGGCAAATCCTTATTTTATTATTTTTATTTTTTATATAGGACTGTATAACATTTTTCCTCTGATATAATTATATTATGATAAATTATAATATCATTTGAAAAGCACTATTTGTAGTCGGACAAGTTATTGTTGTCTGATATTTCTTAGTAAATGGTAAATGATCTGCACTTGTGTAGCACTTTGTTAAATCTTTTAACTCCAAAGGGCTTTACTCTATGTCGTTCACACATTCATACATACGTTTACAAAGTGATACTCATAAGCTACAATGTAGCAGATGTGATGTTGCCCTTCAATCACCACCACCAGGCCTTCTGTCAACCACCAGAAGGCAAAGTGGGTCAAGTGTCTAGCCCATGGACAGAGTGGACACCCCACTGCAACCCCAATTAACATTAATTGTTAATATAAGACATTTTATTGTGGCAAGAATACAGAAGTAAAATAAATATAAGAGGAAAAATACTTTTTCTCCAAACTGTAATAATCAACATTAAAGCTAAACTGCTTGGACCGAAGAGATTCTAAAATTAATTGGGTGTACTTGTGTCTCCATGACAGCTAGATAAACTTAACACTAAGTAAAATCAAAATAAGGTCTGTGTTTCTCTGCTCAATAAAATAGTGGAGACAAAGTAGGCAGCTAATTCATTGTAATATAAAACCTATGAACATTAAAAAACACCAAAACATCCCTCTTAGGAATATGAAAAACTTTTACTTAACTGCAACTCAATGTTTGTTTGAATGGTGAAAACAATTATGTTGCATACAAACATGTTAGTGCAAAACTAGTCACAAAGAGATACACAAAATCAACATTCTTAATGCATTCATTTGATTTGTCACTTTTTTCCAGTGTTTCTATTTCAGGACTAATTAATCTGGTACCATCAAAGAAGTTAATCCCAAGAACATCCCAGCTGAATAGTGAATCAGAAATTTGGATACAAAACCTTCATTAAAAATTAATCAAGGAAACAAGCCCCACATGAAGAATAAATTATGTTGAAATGTGCTGCTTGGTATTTGTCAAAAGGCAAAGTTGCTGTGAGCGCAACATGTTCTTTTCTGTGTTTGGTGTTAGAATCATGGCATGGTAATTCTTCTTCATTTATGCTGCATAAATTACATTTCAGCTATGACAGTGGAGTCTGCCCCGCATCGCAGCCCATAGCCAATCTTAACAATTAATTTGGTATCTGGGAACATAGTTCATTTGTGTGGCTCTGAGGGAATTTACATTCTCATAAAATGGCTCCTCTTAAAAACCAATGCAACTTATACCCAAACAGAAGCAAATGTACTGTTATGCTGGTATATTCGTGCATTTTGTTCAAATGCTTACCTTAAAATCCAAACACATAAGTGTTAAAGATGAAAAAAAACTGTTTCTATTGTGATCAGATTTGTTTGCTTATGATACAAGACTTTCACACAAATAATTTATGTTGCCTGAATCAACAGCAAAAGGTAAAAAAGTTGGAAAGGGATTACACAAATCCTACTTTCTAGATACCAGCAGTCCTTACAATGACAACACAATAGCTGAAACATCCAAAAAGATTGTGAAAAGGCTAAAACAGATTCAGTTATATCATTCACAGAGGGAATAAGGTCGGGTCACGCTCAAAACCACTGGCTCTACGCTCACTTTTTTCTCCTTTTTCTGTTCTGTTCTCACTCAAAGTGGCTCCCCTGTGCTCATGGCAAAACTCACAGTACCTCAGTCAGTGGTGCGGAGGACAGTGTGTTTCAAAAACAAAGCAGCATTTGGATGCTGGTTGAAGATATTGGAAATATGAAAGCAGGGGACAAAGTTGGTTACAGAGTTTGGCTCTGTTTCTATTTGGTAGATTTGTATGCAGTGTTGAAAATATTTTTTTTTTATTTTGATTAAAATATTACTCAAAGGTAAGAATGCCTGCTTTCATAACAAATACATAGAATTAGGCAAGTATAAGTCAGAGTGACTCCTCTTTTCTCAGTGCAACACAGCCTCATCGGAACACATATTCTTTTCTATTGACTGTATATTGGCTAAAGTTCCTTTTGCCTGAGATGCATGTTGCCAGTCTATTACGTGTATGCTTTTAGCTCTAATTTTCTCCCTTTCTTCAAAATTACTCCAAAAGGATACATTTTTAAACCTTAATTTCTTCCCCCAAATATGTGAGCAGAATCCAGAACTTCCTCAGGATACTTCTAGGTTAAAAGCATGACGTGTAGGGTTTTTTGTCATGCACAACTTGACATGCCCTATGACCTAAACATGCTAATCTTATTTATTTTATTGATATTCTGCATTTAACATATGCATCTTAAGGTCCACAGAATTAAAAATCCCATTGGTCTAAACAATTACTCATTCAAATCCATTTTCCCCTACCTCTCTGAGAATCTGGTCTGACTATTCAATTATCCATAATGTGTTTTTGATCCTGTTTGGTGAAAGCTGGTAATAAAATTCATCATTTAATCATATAAATTCCATGTGCATCAGCCTCATGATAAGATGGTGCCAAGAACCTACTTTTAAAAAGTTTAATTATCCCTGAGATATATTATGAGATTATTTTCAAGGCATTGCATCAATGCAGGCTTGAGATAATAAGTTAATTTGTGAGTCTCACAATGAGAACAACATAGTAGCCACATTTATCCATTCATCTATCCACTGTCAAAACCCGCTTGTCCTAGCAGGGTGGCAGTGGGAGGGCTGGTGCCTATCCACCAGTCATTGGGCGAAAGGCAGGGTACACCAGGGTACATAGTTGATCCATGGACTATATTTGTATTGCAAATAGCACATATTTTATTTAAACAGTACCAATACCTGTACGTATAAAAGCAGTATTACAACAAAGAAGGTCTTATTAAACAAGTAATGCAAGTAGGAAGACTTGATGCTAGGTCTATGACTTTGTTCCTTGTGAGTAATAATTTTAACATTTAAGCAGTGTTCTTGATTTGGTCGAGGTCATCTCAAGAAAAAATGCCATCAATCTTTAGGATACAGTCCATGAAACACAATGCTCCATTTCAGCTGCAGTGTTTCCTTCAGGGAATCACAAGGATCGTTCAAGTTGACTGGACCCAGTAGACAGCAGTAAATTGTTTGTTCTGAGAAATGAATCAGTGGGTCCAGGGTGTTCTTTTAGGCTTCCACTGTGAGAGAAATGTCTCTGAAACTGGGCAGAATGGACAGTGTTGTGTGTTCTGCCGTTTCACTTTGTTGTGGCTTGCAGTTACTCTGGGTATTTAATATGCTTTTTTTTTTTATTTCCATCCTGATTTTCTGAATTCATTCTCTAGATATCTTTTCTTCACAGATTTTAAACAAAAAAGCACATCTTATTTTCAAACCCTGCAGACTTTGATCCAAAAATATAAATATTCTAAGCTGTTCAAGAAAAGGTTTTAAAATGACAAAAAATCTCATACATGAGCTATACATTTTGGTAATTTGTTTATTAAATTGTCTTCATATAGCTTAAATATGCAATGTTCTGCTTTTTTTTTTTTGCCCCACTCACTAGTTGTCACAGTAGAACTATGCTGAATTTATCAAAATGCAAAAATAAAAGAAAAACATTTATCTCACACTAATACTGTTTATTTTTTTTTAATGATCGTTTTTGTTATTTTTTCAGTTTATCTTTTTTTTTATTTCACCTCTTCTCGTTTTTATTGAAGGATCTTCTCAAAATCTATGCATGCCAATGTTAGCAGGGTGGCAGCTTAATAGAACTGTCTCTGCATTTCTAGATTCATTTACCTGCCAAGGTCACTTGGCCTTAGCTGCAGTTGACGGCTCCTAGTAAACTGGGCCAGATGGTCTCCCCTGCAACACATTGTCTTTTGTTCTCGTGATGCCACTCTGAAGGTGAGGACATCAGAAATGATACTCATAAACCGGTATCCTGACTTTCAGCGTTCAACGGCAGATCAAGTGGACAGAATGTGCTGTCCATTAAAAAGACAGATGAAAACTGGCTGTCATGTTTCAGCCTGATTCTTCTCAAAACAAGCTTTGCTGAAGAAATCTGACAATATATAATCAACCATGGTTCATAGGATAATTCAACAACTCATTTGACATATAGGTTGCAGTTTATCATTTCACAATAATCCACATTTCATAAGGCTGTCAGGGCTCATTAATATATTATTGTCACTGATATTTGTCTGAGTCAGGCTTCTCCTTTGGACTAAGCTTTTGACATACAATAAGTGTTCATATTCCTGCATTTGAGGCTCTGTGTGTATTTTTCCATCTCTACTTATTTACCTTATACATGCTGACAGCTTAGTACGGTGTTTTTAACAATGAAATGTAAAAAAAAAATATGAATCTGTTTTTGATTACCAAAAAATAAAAGACATATTGACTTCAAGAATCAATATGAAGATAATCAGACTGTCTAAAAATAATTTCCTACAGCCCCACTGGCACAAATTAGCTACTTTCACTATGTTTGCTTTAGAAGGTTTGTGGACAGACTACTTCCTGGATAAACAAGTATGACATTATCAGTCCGTCAAGAAGACGCCATGAACAGTTTAGAAAATGCATTTAAAACTACCACAGTGCCCCTGCTTTTTATTTTACATGTAACCTTAAAGCCAGTATTACTGCTTGTTACTATTGACACATTATTGTGTCTTACAAAATAATTTTTTCTAAAAATTACTTATTATGAATCTTACTTTAAATCCCACCTGTTTAGAGTAGCTTTTGAAACATTATAAATTAAACAATAATCAATATTTTGATGCGTAATCATGTGTTCTGTAACTTTGTATTTTTTTTGTGTGTGTTTCTATAATGTAAAGCACTTTAAATTGCTTTGTTGCTGAAATGTGCTATGCAAACAAATTTGACTGATTGATTGAATCTGCTCTTTTTCAAAGCACCGGTATGGTATATACTTTTTATTTTTTCAAAATATTTTTAGTTTTGGAAATTAATGACAAATTTACCTTAAAAAGATCACTCATGTTTAACTACCAAGTGACTGATTTGAATGTTGCTTTGTATTTAACCATTTTTTTCTGCATTGTGTGTACATGTAGTTTCTATCAACAGGAAATAAAGAAACTGTTAGCCGCTGTCAGAACTACTCAAAGCATCAGAAAAGTTAGTATACGACTGACAAAATAAATAAATAAAAAACTGTTCTGTTTTTCTCGAGTTTCAGTTGCTGCTTTGTTGAAATGCCAATATATTAAACATAAAAAACAAATAAACAAATGCAAATAAAAGTAATTTTACTTACCTAATTAAATGTAAAAATATATAGAATTGTTACAATGTACCTCATGAAGTAATTACATTCCTTTTTGTTATTATTATTATTATTATTATTATTATTATTATTATTATTATTATTATTATTATTATTATTATTATTATTATTATTGTTATTATTATTTAAAATATTATTATTATTATCTCACACGCTATTGAATTAAGCAATACATGCAGCAGACTTAAATGAATTTGTAAAAAACAAGTCTGTGTTAAGGGTTAGTATAAAGAACGGATCTAAATCTGTCTCTTTAAATATAAAGCTTATCTTTGAGACTCAAATTCATTATTGTAAAAGAAAACTAACCTTTCAGTGCACTATATTGAAATGACCATTCTCATTGTCTACTCTCTGTCTTTAGTGCCTTGGTTAAGAAGACAGATGAGATGTCCTTTTGAAAATCCTATAATTACCATGGAGTAATCTGTTCATTTAACATTCGTCTTTCCTTTTTGTCCAACATGTACAATGGATTAACGATGGCTAATTGGACAGGAGGGCCCACCCAAATGATGCAGACTTAGGAATAAAAGTGGCTTTCAACATAGGGAGATATGACGGGCCTATACGTCCTATTCTGAATAATTTTCTGATAACATTGAGAACACTCTTGCCATTTTTTCAGAAATGCGATGGGGAAAAAAAAACCTGTCACAGAACAGCTTGCAGTTGCTGTGAGGCTTTGTGAACAAAGACAGCCTGCAGCTCAAGATAAAATGACAGGAGGTGACAAATTCATAACGGCTTTGTGTTCGTACAATTCAGAGGGATTCTGGGGTTGGCCAAGAATAAGGTGACACAGTCGACAAGGATTTCATCTGGCTGAACTTGCCACACACTGCAGCAAAAAGACAATCCCTGACAAGATGTATCTTGAAGAAGTCAAGTATTGGAAGATTTCTTTTTACTATTTGCTGCCGACTAAAATAAACAAAGACAACACATCAGAGTAAATTTATTGTAGAAATTATAAAAAATAAGATCAAGTATAAGGTATATAGGCCTAAGAAGCTTAAATTTACAGTATTTACACTACATTGAAAGTCATATTAGCATTTTGGTGGAACTGAGATTACCGGCTTTAATACGGTCAAGAATGTGTGCAGTAAAATAGTTATTAAAGTAGTAATAAATTTGTGAAGATATCTGTGGAGACCATGAGGGTTAACTGTACTTTGACACCTTTTTTTCACCTAATCAATGAATGTTGAAATCATTTGTATTGAAAATTGAAAATGCGTACTGAATTTATGGTGAGCTCACCATACTCACTTTTGCTTTGAGATTCGCAACCTTATATTCAGCATATGGTATAACATATCAATGTGAGCCTTATTAGTGCATCTCCAGTCACTACCTGGCAGTATCACTTTGAGGATGCTGACAAGAAAAATCCGCCTGCCAGGCAACCCTGCACCCTCCTGGAACACATGCTTTGAAGACAAAAAAATGAAAAAAAGGCAGAGAGGGAAATAGAGGGGAACCATATCTACATTCATCGAACCTCAACTGCTCATACCTTAATCTCTTACCTTCCAGCACACCTTACATCAAGCTGCTGCTGCACACTTACATGTATTTCATCAAACCAGTTAATCCATGAGTTTAGAATGATATATCATTTTTGGAAATATTCATCTTAAAGCACAAACAAATCATATAAATTGCTTTAGTTTGGAATGACAAAGTCCACTCCTTCTCTACATATTGCACTAAAAAAGGTTTATAGGTTTTTATTCTTCTTCTGCTCCATCTCAGAGCTTTACTTGTCTGAAAAGTCTGAAACTGATTTTTACTGCTGTTACTTGTATTCTTTTTTCTTTTCTTGTCATTACGTTATATGGACAGATTTTTCTTCCACACTGTCACTTTGAGATGTCCTTGTAAAATCACAGGTCGAAGTGGTGGTCTTTGCTAGACAGGTCACCTGTCTTTGTGATCACCTGGAGGCAGGTGAGAGAACCCAGCAGGCTGTCAATCATGTCTGTGAGCAGGGTCGACAACAAACTAGGGAAAGGGGGGCAAAGGAGTATGGTCAGGTAATGGACAAAGACTTCTCCGTTTAGGTTTAATAAAATCTTTTTTTCTCAGTCTAAGATTATAACACGATGTAAAACTCAAAGAAAAGTTAATCTTACATACTACTGCCTGTTTGAAGAAACAGCTTTATTTTAATACATCCATTAAACTTGAACTTGAACTCTAGACAATTGTAAAAGTATATTGTTCCAGACATTATTATAAAGTTAAAATATCACTGTTTTAATGCAAAAACCTTCTTGTATAGTGTTTATACTTGTAATTACATTGTAATTACATTCCGGTTTTCTTTTGGACATTTACAATTATGTTAAATACAAGTTTGAACTTAAAGATACTATGAAGCAATACTCCATCAAACCAAAGCTCAATGCTTCTTTGCTGATAATTTCTCCTGTTTATGCAGAGATACTCCTTCTGCTGCTGATCTGTCCTCTAGACCAGACCAGTAACAACATCCTGAATGTGTGAATTTATGCTCAGTCAGAAAAAAAGTCTCTTGAGCTCAATTTAAAAAAATATTTACATATTTCCAGTATTTGCACCAAAACAACAGTGAGACATGTTTACATCAAGAAGCTGATGTGAAGGCTGATGCTTGGCTCCTGATTTAAACATGTCACCAAAAAAGCTGAAAAACATAAACTACCATATGATAATAATAATAATAATAATAACAACAACAACAATAATAATAAATATTTAGAAATATTAAAAGACAGGTGATGATCAAATGAGACTGGTAAACAGTTGTACTAATTGTGAACTTGATGACATATAAATGCCTAATCAGAAATTAATTCTGTTAATATGTTCCCTTGTTAGCTCATATCTCATATGCAAATTCAATGCATCAAAGATATGATTTTGATCTCTAATTTCTAGGCAACACCTGGAGGGGGCAAAATGAATCAAGGCATCTGGAGTGTTGGGAAAGAAGTAAAGAATTGCTGAACAATAGTGGCACCACAGAGCAACATGGCTTTCTCTAAAGGGCTCAAACAATGCGGTATAGAAGTGATTCAAGCATTCAATTTACATAGTGTGAGACTCAGCCAACTATTCACAATTTCTTTTTCCAAGAATTCAAACCCATTTACCATTGTCGCCCCACAGGTATGTTTATTCTTCCATCCTAAAAGCTCCAAAATTGTGGAAGCTTGCATTGTTTTTATAATGGTTGCGAGCTCTCTGTATGGATTTTGGAATGCATTTATTACAATTTCTAATTCAGTTTTCAAAATTTGACAAAGACATTTCTTAATTTGCTGATATTAATGATGGGAAGCCTGGCTCTTCAGAGAGCTGATTCTTTTGGATCGGCTCCCAAAGAACAGCCAATTCGTTCGGCTCTCAAATGGCTCTCAATTTATTATCATCTGTAGCCTGGTATTTTAGCTTTACTTGGAAAATGTGAATATTTTGTATTTATTCTGTTATGACAGCAGACATACTTACTTTTGTATTATAATTTAATTTAACCTTTAATTTTTATGTAACACAAAACCAAATTAACAAAACACTTCAAACAAATCAAATCCAAACAGACACATAATTACATTTTATTATTATATAACGTCTTTAAGCTACGGCCAAATGATCTCTCTCTCTCCCCTTAGATGGTGTCTCACATGCCACCTCTTATATGTTTTGTTACAGTTCATAACAATCTACTGCATTACCAGCCTGATATGAATTACACAGGTGAAAAAATGGTGATCTCTGAAGATGAGAAATACAATAAATATATACAATTTCTGAAGTAATTATGAGCTTATATGTATTACAAATAAATACTTTACGTTAACAGGAAAATTACAATACATTTAGGCTAATATGTTCAACTAGTTGTGTATCCCTAAACACCTCATAACCCTGTGTTGCATTACTGTTACTGCTACTTGACTGAATAAATGCCCCATGGCCAAGCCCCTCCCCTCCTGAAACAAACAAATGCCAATAAGATGGAAATAAACATCTGTTGTTAATTTCGGCCCAGTTTTACTTGGCCCAGTTTGGCCTGACACGTTATAAAAAATGACATCGGCCAATACCAATATTGATTGGTTTATTGAAGGGTTTCAGGACTGGGCCAAGTGTCCTTTTTTTCCCCAAAATCAGAATATATAATTCCAATTGGTATGAATAAGTTTAGAGATTTTTTTGTTACATTTTTATTTAAAAACTACTGAAATGTGCAGCACACTGTAGAATAATATTTTCTCACAATTTAGTGAGCTTTCCAAAAATTGTATTGCAAACTTATATATGATGTTAAGGTATGCTAAATTGCTAATATTTTTGATTGCTAAAAATGTTGTTCCACCTGCAAAGCTGAAATGAAACTTAATAAAAAAAAAAAAACATGATTACACAAAACCCCCACAGTTTCAATAATTGTATTTTTTGAATGTGTGCACTTTCTCTTCAGGGTAGTTTGGCAATGAGGTAGTGAACTCTCTGCTGTGTGTATTTTATCCCCAAAAGGTCTGAGATAAAAAAAAAAAGAGGAAGAAATAAACACAGGGAAATTGAGACTAATTAGACACTTCTCTGATAAGGGGTTCAAACATATTGGGTAAGCAGAGGTCTTCCAATAAATTGTGTACTGTTTCAAGTGTAAAGGTAAGATACAGTTCATCAAGTGCAATTAATCTCAGCAGTGGGTGAAGGTACGGGTTGGCTGTACACTGCTACAAACCCCTGGCATCATTACACACTTGAATGCTCACTGTCTGTTAAGAGGCGTGCCGCCAGTGGTCTATTTGTGCATTCAACCGTACAGTGTACAAGCAAGGCCAGAGACATTACCCTTGCTGTGTGTCGTGACACTGTAGCCTCATCAAGGTAACCTGCAGAGAAGCAATCTGTTTATATAGTTTATCAGTGCTCCTCCAAATGTCTCTTGTTTTGCATCATATTTGAAGCTACCGCTTGTAGTAATGTCCAACAGTTATGGGAAGTGATCGGTCAGAAGTTCTTTCTTCAGAGCAGGTGGGCAACTCCACTTTATTTGTCAGACTAAATGATTTAACTCGACTGCGAAGTTTATTAATGTGCTGCTGAAAATAATGGAGTAGTGGTAGAGTAGTAAAGTAATTAAACCATGCTTAAAACCAAAAAATTAAAAAAAGGCTTCACAAATTAATCGAACATTTACCAAAGAACAGAAAAGAAAATCGTTCAAATGTTTTGCGAGTTCTTTCTCTCTTCCTGACCTTTACTGACAGTAAATGCCACATTTTCAGAATGACATCAACGTAAAGTATATCTGACATATTTAAAAAGTTGGATCTCCTATGTAGACAACAATCCAGTAATTTCCCTCGATGCAGCAGCTGAGCACACTCATCTGTGTGATGACAAACGGAAAGGGTTATCTGGTCCCCTCAGAATAGCTCGCAAACATTGCTCAGATAAACCTAATTTTGCCCAAGGCTCTCCTCACCTGCTTGAAAACTAGAGCAATACATTAGCAAGTATCTGTAAGCAGTCCTTGTTTTCTGAAAATAAAATAATCTTACCTCTGTGCACAGCAGAGTTTAACTTTTCCTTGGGGTTTTAGTAATAATCATTGATTTTTTTTTTTTTTTTTTCCGACTTAAGGATGATAGAAATAGAAGAAAAATAACAAGCACTATCAACAGTCCTGTAGCACACTGCCAAATATATTGGCATCATCTTTACTAATTAATATTTTTTGCATAATATTATTCATGAATAATAATGTTGCCTCATAGTAGAAACTGTATGCAATATTCAGTAAGCTGAAGGAGGCCAAAAAACAAAGCAGTTATTCAAATGTGAAGTGTGGGTTGTGAGATTTACAGACTAGATTATTTACTAAAAAAAATGTATTCAATTTCTTTATGTATGTAAATGCATATTTAAAATGAAATCTTGAAGTTTTTGACAAGTATTACACTTTCAAATTTAATCCTTGCCTTCCCAAAGAGCTGTCCAAGAAAAGCCTCACATCATTTTCCCTGAGTATGTCATAGGACAGCTGTGAGTTGACCTTCAGTGCATCTTTACCCCAAGACTAGACTTGATTTTAGAACAGACAGCCAAACCTAAGGTCAGCAGGGATTAATTAGCTTTTAGAAACCCACCCAGCAGATGTCAAGGTAATCTTGGGATGCCGACTGCAGAGGTCAGAGCAATATCTCAAGGCAGAGAGAATAAGAGCTGATCCCACCAGTGTCCGGTTCTCTGCCACACCAGGCATTAGGCACAAATACGCGAAGGCCTCTTCAGCCCTCAGTCAGTCCTTATTAAAGACACAGTGAATAAGTAGGTCACATCATGGAAGCTGGTGAGATTCATGAAAACTTTCAATTCTCCAAATGAGCAAGAGGTTAAATGTTGGAAAAACAGTATTCATTAGGGTGTTCAGTAATTCAGTGGGATACAGTCAATGTTTTGAATGTTTAGTGATTATCTTTTTTTATTATGCATATTTTCTTGCTTTTTAAACATGCACCAGGGAGAAAACATAAACCTGTTTTATCTAGATGAACAGTCTTACTTCTCCCTCTCCAATATCTGCTACACTGGGATGCTGTGCCAGCACAAGAGGAAGCTCCCAGCCAAACTAATTATTATTTTGTGAAAGGTGAGAAAACACTCACAGCTGAGAGGTGTTGGAATGGGAGTTGATGAGGGCTGGTCACAGCCATGTTAAACTTCTGGTGATCTGGCAAACAGTCCAGGTGCAAACATTGTAAAACATTTTGATGATGTTACCAACACTGTTAATTTCTTTAAAAAAATCTGCAGATCACAAATCTCTTTTTAGAAATTGCAACAGTGTCACTTCAAAAGTGTTTAATCAATCTTTATCTTACTTTAAATCTGCAGTAATCTAAAGAAGTGAACAATGAACAATAGTTTATTAAAATAATCTGGTTTGTGTTCAAAGCATTTGGCATCTAACAGTTACTAAATGCCACAGTAGTTGCTAAGGGAAGAATGTTCCCTAGCAACATCCAAAAACACTATTTAAGATATTGGTATTTTGCAATATTTCCTCACATACACTTCCATAAAGTCAGAAGTCTTTATACCTTTTCTGTGCAAACACTGCTATCTTACATCTTATAATGCAGTTTTGTGTTAATAAAGAAATTATTGTTATTCACATTTTTTTCAAGTTGATGAATGCAGCAGTGTCTCTCTGGGCAATTTTAAAAGGCAATCCAAATTCACTCTAAAACATATAATTATCTATTTTTCAAGAGAAAAGCCCCATATTTTAAAAGCCCTTTACAATTGTTTCATGGGATGCAAAGCAGAGTTGATGAACTGAAACTTGATTATTTGTTTCACATTTCAGATGTCAGTGTAAACCACGCCATAGAAATCAGGACATGATAATATTCCTACCCAGAAATGTTAGAATTGTAATCATTAATATTATCAGAGGGGGATCAGACGGGACCATCAGACAGCAATGGTCCCAAGTGCTGAAAACTGTGTCCAGGACTAATGGCCTCCAATATATAGGGCACTCCACCATCATGTTCACCCCCAGAAATATTATCTTGATAGCATAAAAGAAAACAAACCAAGTGAACACATGCTTATTAGGTGTATCTATAATCTCAGGAGAACCCATGTCATTAATCTATTTGTACGATATACCGACATAGTCAAAGGTTTTGACAGTGTTCACATATTTAGGATGTGTAAGATTATCCAGCAAGTGGCAGGAGAGTTTCCTATAGAAGAGTGTTCTGTAAAATTGTATAGCCACCAGCTTGCTCACCATGAGCAGCAGATGGCTGTGGGTATATTTACACAGTAGGGTCAAAAAAATCTTTAGAAATCAGACTTGTGACAAAAAGGGCAGCACGTAAGCCAGATTTGTCTAAAAAAAAAGATTACTGAACTACGAAAAATGGCTACAAAGTTGTTGTTTTTTCAAGGACTATCCCTCCTACTGTTTGAAACTTCTACTAAATTATGTCTCTAAGGTGAGACACAACATAAGTCCTGTATCAAACCAGCTAAGAGGCATTCTGAGCTACATGAGGGGCTGCTTCTTATCCTTGAGAGCAGACATACTCACAATTCTGCCCAAGAACATTGGGTAACTTCTTCAAACATTCACACACAGTTCAGGTGATTATCTGCAGACATTTCAGCATGGTGGAGTTCTATCATGAAGAAAAAGTGCTAATAAACCAGCTTATTGATCCCAAAATTAGAACACATGGCCAAGAGTCACTAAGAGGCTTTGGTTGTGGGACAACTTCAAACAAAGTGTTAACAACTCTAAGCTCTAACGAGATAAGTATGGATCACAGTAAATTAGAATTTTAACCAGATGCTAAATTAAAGGGTGCCACTGTAAGTGCTGAAAAATTAAAACCCACTCTAAAATTAAGATTTTTTTTTTACATAAATTTTATGCATCTGCTAATACTTGCCTTTGAACCTAAATTATTATTTCTCTATTCTCCTGTCTCTGCCATGATTACACATTTTTGTTGAGTTGCCAAGGATAGGAACAGTCTGACAAAATAGACTGTTACTTGGAAAAACAAACAATGTTGGCAGGCTATCATTAATAGCATTAAGCAAATGTTACTGTTCAACAAACTGTGTGCATAATTTCACTTTTGTCATAATTGAGCAATGATGTACAGTATATAACATTTAATTTTCATTAAAAAACGTTTTTTATCCATATGTCAAAGGTACTCTCAAAAATAAATCAGTTTATATTACACAATTTATTGTTAGTCTTATTAAAATTAAAAGAGTTACTTCAAATTCCTTGTTTCAGATTTTTGCATCTTGAGTAAATTGGAAAGGGAAGAAAATCTATAACTGTTTGGAAAAAAAATACAGAAATTGAAAAAAAAAAAGTAATATCCTTTATTATGTCGTTATTTGTGACTGAGAGTACCTCATTTCACTGTGTTTCTAGTTGCTCCCACTGTCAGAAACCAGTGACCCACTCTGAAGAGGCGCATCGTTAATGACTCAGAAAATGCAGCCAGACTGGATGCTTCCATGGGAACATCAGCTCAACCTCTATATTACATGGATGTGTGCATGAGCAGGTGTGATGCTTAAATGCAGGTTTCATCAAATTCTGCAATTAAACAGTTTAGAATAACTTTGATGGCTGAGCATTTCGCCCTCTAATAGTCAACTAAAGAGCACAGAGTTTAAAGTGGTGCTTTTACAGGTCTCGTTAAATCACTTCCATCTTTTTCTTTTCTTATTGATTCTCTGGTTTATGATTCGTACTTAATAGCATGAAAAATCTGCTAAAGGGTACATACCGTTCTGCTGGGGTTGGTATAGCAAGGGTTTCTACAGCTTTTAGTTGTTCCACTCCTACATATTAAATCCTATAACGATCCAAACATTTCAAATATAATTGTAGTCTGACCTGCATGCACAATATGTGATATAACAACAATGAAAAGAAAATGTTTTTTAACCCTGCAAGTGTCATTACTCTAAAACTAAATGGGATTATGTAAAGTTTGTACTGTTTGCAGTGTTGGATGTTGTAAACAGCCCAGCGTGATGGACATCTTTCATGTAATCATCTTCCACTTTTGCTTTGTTAGCTAAAACATTTGCAAGAATGGTTATAATGGTTATATGATATAACCATTCTTAGATATATATATATAGATATAGATATAGATATATACATAGATATATATCTATATCTATCTATAGATATATCAATATCTATAGATAGATAGATAGATAGATAGATAGATAGATAGAGAGATAGAGAGATAGATAGATAGATAGATAGATAGATAGA
>CAEFZY010014313.1:0-10997 GCA_903066815.1 Brachyrhaphis roseni
GAGCTTAAACAGTCCGTGGTGTGTGTGTGGGGGTGTGTGTGGGTGTGTGTGTGTGTGTGAGTAACAGTCCATGTGTGTGTATATATATATAAAATGTGTGTGTGTGGGGAGGGTGTAGGTGCGTGTATGTGTAGATATGTGTGTGTGTAGCGAGAGCTAGCTGAAGGAAAGATGGTGGCTAGATCTAGCTACACACTTATTGCTAGATTGATCGATAGAATCTGAAAAATATTGATGAATCCCGGTCTAAAAGTTTTCTTTAGGGACAAATCATCGCTCATGGTGAAAACCCAAAGAAAACAAGTATTAGTTTGACAGTTAAGATTGGTATATTGGTATATTGGTAGTACCGCATAGGGGAAAACCTTTAAATGTGACCTGTTATGCTAATTTGAACAGGTTAGGTTCATGTTTATTTCTTTTTACATAATGACACTTTAGTCTGGTCAGTACTGATGTACAGCGCCTACAAGCTGACCAAACGTGCTGGAGCTCACATTGGGTTGCCAGGTATTGGCTAGTAGGTAATGGCACAGTGCCTGTTGATTGTGACTCAACAATCAGGAGGTTTTTGGGTTTACATAAAAAACATTAACTTATTGCCAAAAAACAGATAGGTGTTTTATCTGTTTTTTGGCAATAAGTTCAGAAGAAAACATTCTTCTGATGTTTTAAAACAAATGGAAGAACAAAAATGTGCAAAACATCAATTTTGCATAATGAGCTCCCTCTAGAAGGAACTTAATGACCAATTCCTTGTGATCAGTTTTGCCAAATCAAATGAATCTGGTCTGAAGTGTGTTATGTCTAATTTAGATCTGAATTATCTTCTCATTATTCATCTTATGTTTAATTCAAATAGATCTCATTCATCTCATCTGTCTGAGGCTCAGAGATCAGTTCTTCTTTTCGTGGCGTTTATGGTTGCAGCGTTTCCCTGAGTGAGCCTCCGAAGGGTCTTCAGAGATGCTCTCAGTGAGGACTTCTGCTCCTGTCCTCTGGCTGCTTTTTCAGGGGCTTTGACTCAGATTTCCTTAGGAACAAATTACACATCTGTACCCAAACGCCCCTCATCGTCCTCATCTCTCCTGTTTTTCTTTCAAATGAACCTTCTGCTTCACACTTCGGCTTTCCAAAGGGAGAAAAGAAGCCTTCTTTGTAGCTTTTCTTTTCAATCTGGACTGAGCTTTTCTCTACAGGCGTTGGGAATTCTCTCTCCCGTTCAGTTTCTTTCCTCTTCTCCAGATCAGTCATCAAGTTCTGCAATGCTTCCATGATTCCCTGGAGGACTGTAGAGCTTTCTTTCCACTCCTCTTGATATTTCCTTTCGAAATCTACAAACCTGCGCTCTTGCTCTAGCTTTCTAATCTGTGCCTTCGATTCATTTTTATCGTTCTCCAGTTGAGTTGCTTGTTCCATTTCCCACTGATCCTGTTGCTTAAAAATAGCATCTAGATTTTGAGTTTTACTCCACTCTCCCCTTTCTTCTTTCTGCAAAAGTTTTTGCTCCATCTTTAGGACAGTTTTGGATGTTGTGAGTTTTTCCTTCTTCCTCGCGTGCTTCTCCTTCTCCCGCAGATTTCTCCACTCATCGGCTGACAATCTACACTCCAGGTGGAAACTTTCTATTTCTCTCGCCAGCTTCTCTTTGTTGTCCTTGATCTTTTTCTGCATTTGTTGTATTATCTCTTGCCGCTCGTCCAGTTCCACTGTAATTTTATGCAGGTTTTGGGATACGTTATAGAAAGTTGCTATCTCTTCATGTATTCCTTGTTTCTCCATCTCCACTTCCATCTTTGACTTTGTTAGTTCGATTTCTTCGGTCAACAGTTTTATGTCCCAATTCTTCAAGCGCTCCCACTCCTTTGCAAGTGCTTCCACTTGCAAAAGAACAATTTCAGTGTCGTTATCTAAATTTGGTATCAGTTCCTCTACGTCGCGCTCCATTTTGTTGATATTTTGCTCTTTCTCATTTTGTTTTTCTTTTATCTTCTTAAGGAAGTCATACTTCTTCTTAAGACCTTTCCTCTCATTTTTCAGTTCTTCCATTGCCGCAACAAATTCAAATTGTTCTTGAACTTCCTGGCATTCTTTTGTAATCGTCTGGCCATTTTCCATTTCCTCTTTCTCTCGATCCAGATTTTTCCTCATCGTTTCCAAGGCTTTCTGATCTGAATGTTCCTCTTGAAGAGCCGCCATTTTCTCCTGAATCTCTGAATTTAGCTCCGTGTCAAACATTTCTTCCTTCTCTTCAAAATCTCTTTCCAGATCTGTCATGTCTCTGGTAGCGTCTAAAATATTTTTATCAACTTGATCTCTTGATACTGAATGGGTTTCCCCCTGAATCTTCCAGTCAGACAAAGTCCTTTTAGACCGTGCTCTGTTCACTCTAGTGATGACTGTTCATCAAAGTTTACATCAAAACTCTGATCACAGGCAACTGATGGCTTTGTGACATCACTGGAGACACTTATGACATCACAACGGAGGATGCAGCAGCTGCAAACAGTCTCCGCCTATCAGAAACTTTCAGCCTCAGTTTATTTTACGTAAAACAAAAATCCCTTGTAAAACTTCTAAAAGAGATGATGGAATTTTCTTCTACGGTATTTTATTTGACATTATGTAAACGGTGGGCGAACAATCCAAATTATTTGCAGAAAGTCTATCTAGTCACAGATTTTTTTCATTTAATCTATTTAAATATTTGAAAGTAAAAGCAGAAAATCTGTCTCACACGCTACTGACTGGCGTTTGCAAAACAGCCAATACAGAAGCACCATTTATTTTCCTTGGCGCTGATTGGCTGAACCTCCAAAAGCAGAGACAAGACTGCGGATGTTAGTTTCTGCAGTAGAGCTAAGATGGTTTCCATTGTGTTTATTAATGCATATTCAGGCATTATTGGTGTTCATACTATTAAAATAGGCAGTTTTTACCAGGAGAGCACAATAAGCTTCTATCATAAAAATATCAATATTTTTTTTGTCCTTCATTTCAGAAAGTAAAAATTATTATCAAGAAGAAGAACTATACATAAAGTCAACTATTAAAACCCTTTATTTACTGCAATTTGGATTATTATTTGGATTATTATAGCTTACAGATAATGGAAACTGAGATTTCACATCCTATTCAGTTAATTTATTCCAATCATAAAACAATAATAATGGATTTAATTTATAATTACTTTTTAATTATGTTATATAATTGTTATATATTTTAATAAGATAAGATTAACAAGCTTATGCTTAGATAACCTGAATAAAACACTTTTTCTCTGTTTATGTCAGTATAGCTACCTGAGTAAAAGCTTTGTTTCAGCTCTTCTGCACTCAGCAGCAGATTGTGGTCTTCATCCCCCAGAAGGACTCCGTCTCCACCTGGTGGCACAAGAGCAACACTGCAGGTCAGTTTTTCAATGTAAAAAAAAAAAAGCAACAAAAGGCAACACAAATCCCCGCTTCCAGTACACAATCCATCACATCGCAGTGGGAGGGAGGCTGCGCTCGCGTGGAGACTCGCCTTGGCAACTGGTGAGTACTACCCTGGAGTCGCCATGGCAACCTGTGAAGAGAGGAGGAGATGTCAAAAACCGAGGGTGGAAAATGGAGGGAGAGGAGAGACAAAGTAACAAATAGCTGATATGACATGATGCAAGAATGAAAATCCCCCCTCAGGTTGTGGTTCCTGCTAAACATAAATAAATCTTCA
This sequence comes from Brachyrhaphis roseni, assembly GCA_903066815.1. Classification (NCBI taxonomy): domain Eukaryota; kingdom Metazoa; phylum Chordata; class Actinopteri; order Cyprinodontiformes; family Poeciliidae; genus Brachyrhaphis; species Brachyrhaphis roseni. The sequence continues at coordinate 3,715 of CAEFZY010014313.1, forward strand.
AACCCAACAAAAGCCTCCAGGAAGGATTCAATTTTTCCCTAAATTACAGTTTTCCCTCATGTCTTGTTGTTTTATTGCTCTGTCGGAGTCGCGTCCCTGATGTGTGACCTGTTTTAATCAGAGATAAAGTAGGACAGCCTCTTCCTGCTGGGCACTTCTCAAACAAACGCAGCTCCCTCCCACAACGCAGCGAAAACACGACCGAATGGAGGAGCAGCAGAGGCGCTGCTGGCCTCGTGTCAGCAGCAGAAACCAACAGCAGACCGAGCTGCATCTCTTCCAACTCAGAGCCAGACGCTGCACTGAGGGCATGGTTAGCTTCATAACTGAAGAAGTTACACTTTACATGCATTGGGAAATAAAACGTTTAGTTGTTCCCTCTCAACCAGTAAGCAGATTATAACTCCTCAGCTGTATGTTTCTGGCTGGATGAGGTCAAGTATCTTGGTGTCCTTGAGTGACGGATAGACAGATCAGAGCTTAATGTGCAGTAATGAGGGTGTTGCTTCAGTCTGACTGAAAGATGAAGCCCTGGTTGTTTATTGCGTGGTGGTTCATACTAACAATACATGGTTCCCAGAAGTCCGAACATAAAATTACTATTACAATATATGCAGATAGGTGACGGTAATGATATATATCACAATATGATTTGTATAAAACTTACAATAGAATCTAAATAAATCACATACTAACTGAGGGAAATGTATCTGTATGTATTAAAACTCATTTAACTTTTAGGTGGTGAAACAAAATGCTTGTATTTCCCAACTTCCACACTTTGCAGGTTACATTTCTCTGCTCCTGGTCCAAGTGTTTAACCCCTCTGTAGGCTGAAGAGACCGTGACATCTGCTGCGCTCGTCCTGAGCGTCACGCTAAGACCGCAGAGGTTAAACCCAAACCAGGTCGAGATGATTGAGGTTATTCGGACCTGCCTTTTTAACAAGATCTTCCCTAGTGGCTGGTAGGGTAAGTATATGTAGTAACAAGCATGTAGGCTACATGTCTGTCTTAGCTAGCTGATAAAAGCTACATTAGCTAAGCTAATCTCCAGCACACTGTGCACGATTTGTTTTCACTTAAATCAATAAATATCTTTTTCCAGAATCTGTCAAAATCACCTTTTTCTGAGTTAAATTAAAAACATAAACAGATCCCACTTCGATAAATTGATGTTAAATGTGAGTTCTGCGTCTGCGTTCGTTCAGTGGGAGAAGACTCATAAATCCTCACTCTTTCTAATGCCTTTCACTCTTAATACCCTCGGCGGGGGGCGGGGGGCCATGGGTGACCTCACAGTGAGTGATGGGGGAGGATTGAAAGTGTTGTCTATTAAAATCTTTGCTTAACGGCACTACTGACACAACACCAGAGACCTCCTATCCCCCATGCATCTGACATGCATCTATGTGTGCACACGTGTCTGCAGAGAGCAAGCTGAGGCTGCTGTTATTATTTCTCCCAGGCTGTAATCCCTCCCCACCTCCTCCTCTTCCTCCCCCACTCCTGCAGCTCTTGTTGAGTTATTGTTGCTGTCATGCACGTGCATGTATGCATGCGTGCGTGTGCACCAGCGTTGTTAATATCCTGCGTAGGCTGCTGTGAACAAGCAGAGATTTTCTTTGTGTATCTGGTGATCGGGGATCCTGAGGGCTTTCGAACACATGCAGACGCTCCGAGGTCGGAGGAGGAGGGAGTGAGGTCAGGTTGGGAGGGCGGCTGACGAAGGAAGGGACGGCCGGATGTAGAAGCTGGAGGTGAGTTTCATGTCCATCACGGACTGATGACTGGCCAGCGGTTCTTCCTGTTATTTTCCAGTTCAGTGAACACAAACAATCTTATTTCTATTCTTCTGAGGGAATTCTCTTCTTCTAATCCTTTTATTTATTTTTCCCCAATAAAACCTGATTTCAAGCTAGAAACATCAGATTAATTTGCCCACGTAGTTGGTCAGAGTTGGTGGATGTATCTGAGCATCCTAAAGCAGACAGTGATAATATACAGATGAAAATGAAACAAAAGCATTGTACTCTATATTATACCATAAAAATGTTTCTTGATAGTCACATTTGACTGTATTGCTTTGGAACTGACCATTTGTAACTACGTCAGTTTCTGGAGGCGGCATGTTGGACGTTGGAAGTGAGGGGCGAGCGTACTGAACTGAGCAACTGAACTTGTTTTCCAAAGTTGTTTTTGTCAGTTTGTTCATGGCTTTTACTTGTTCGAGTCGAGCTAATTTATCTGTGAATGTAACACACCTGGTTGTGTTTACAAAAGTTTTAAATAGCTAGCTTAGAAACCGACCCGAACCTCCTGATGTGTTGATCAAATTACAGACTTTGCATACTGACACCATCTTCCACTGCAAAGATGATGCAGTGAGATGTGAGATGGCTGTTAATGGTAATTAACAGCCATCAGTCTGTTAGTTGGAAACGTGACCAACGCAGACTGAACAGCTTTGTTCACTTCCTACAGGTAAACTATAATTCTAAAACAGCACAGGAAATTGACATGATTCACAACTTCTTCTGTTTTCTGATTGAAATTCTACTGGAGACAATCCACTTCAATGGGAGAAATCCCAGATGGAGCACTGAAGACAGATGAGAATTAAGTGGAACTGTGTACGGCGGCAAAGGTCAGGCTACAATATGGCGCTACTCTGTGTCGTCTCACATATGAAATAAAACTGTGGTAAACTTCGAAGTTTGTGGTTCAGGCCATATTTTGAAATAAAATACCAAAAAAATTACTATTATTCAGTTTGATCAAAACAAATGTATAAACTCAGGACAAATTAGTAGTTCACTTTAGTATTTTTTTTTCAGTAAATCTGTATATTTTTGCATTAAATTCAAATAAAATCATATTTTTATGCTGTCTATGTGTACATATTTTTGCTCAACAGACAAAACAAGCAAAGCTTCTGCATGGAGCTTGTTTGCGCTCATCCTGAGGAACCTGAGAGAATAAGAGCTGAGACAACAACAGTGAGGAAGTGTAAACAGCATCGTTCAGCGCCTGCAGCTTCACTGAGGTAAATACCACCACTGAGCGCGCAGCAAAGCACGCCACGGCCTCATTTCCCAGAGTCAACACATGTTAGAGGTGCAGAAATGCAGCTGCAAAATAATTCCCATTTCCAAGTCCTGAGCAGGTCAGAAGCTCATGCACAGGGCGAGCTCTCTCTGCAGCTCTATGATCACCACCTTTATTTTTTGGATTCTGACTCAGAAATCTGAATTTTAATGAGCCTCTGCAGCGTGCTCACAGCTGAACTTGGCCTCCTCCTACACATCAGCATTTGCTCATCCAGAACTCTACCTAGCAACACCGCCTCGGCCTCATCCAGCCGCGGAGAGCGTTTTAAATCCCTCCTCAGATTTATAAATCCATTTAACAGCATCTGCAGCCTTTTCTGCACATAATCTGTGTTTTAAGCTGCGAGAGGAAACTGTTACTTTAAGTGACTGGCACGCATGACGTGCTGTCCTTGATTTTCCTGCTTGCACATGTCTGCTCTGTGTGTTATTATGCAGACATCTGCTGTCAAGACTTCTTAAACTCATCGCAGCGTTTCCTCATGCAGCCGCCCTGAGCCCAGAAACACACACACACACACACACACACACACACACCGGGCAGGGAGAGCGCGAGGTCGGATGGCGGTGTGAGGCACACACAGATTTAGTGATGGAGGATGCTCCCGCAGGTGTTGCACAGTCTGACTCAGACTTTGCAATGTTTTCACCGCCACAGTCCTGAGTAACGTCTGGGAACATATCGACGTTTTATTTACCTCTACTGGGATTTTAATCCACTTTGACCTTTAGGATCTGCAGCTCTGGGTTTAGCTAAACAGGTTCTGTTGGGATCCTCCCTGTGGTTCCTAAAGCAGAGAACTGACAGACTTGGGCTTTCCTCTGCAGTAATCAGTCTGGTCTGAGCAGCTGGCAGTTGTCCAGGGCAGCATTAGAAAGAGGCGGCGGAAAAGCAACATATAAATCTGAATTATTTTGATTTCCTGGATTCTGACTGCGTTTTCAAAATCATATATTCACCATGTTATTCATTCACTTATGTCAGTTTCAAATAAAATATTTAACTAGCAAGCTAAAAAAATGACTGCACAAAATAAACATTTGGAGATAAATATTTAGTTTAAGCCTCAATACATGGCCAGCTTCAAACTAAGTATTTAGTTTGCCAACAAAATATTTACCTTCAAACTAAATATTTAGCTCCAGGTTAAATAATTAGCGTTAAGCTAAATACTTAGCTTGCTCATTAAATATTTAGTTTAGAGCTACAGTTAGTTAGCAACCTAAATATTAGCATCAAACTAAATATTAAGCCCCAAAATAAATATTTAGTTTCAAGCTAAATACTTAGGTTGCTCATCAAATATCAGAACTAGATACCTAGTTAGCAAGCTAAATATGTAGCCTCAAAACAAACATTGAGTTTGAAGCTAAATATTTGGCTACTGTTGTCTTAAACCATCCTTTCCCGTCTCTCATTTTGAACAGCGGCTAAGAAATATCTCTCTCTTTTATTCAAATTAGGGATTGTTGAATAAAAGTTTAGACACTGACCATCCTAAAATAATAAAAATATAAATAATAATAATAATAATTAGTTACATTTATTTAAATGGTAAGTTTCCTTGAATGAAATCACATTTGCATTAAAGCCCCTGATCTGGATGTGCTGCTGTTGTTTGTTCCAAGATGGAAAACACTTGAGGAGAGCCGTCTGTTATCAGCTGCAGCAGCAGCTCTGAGCTGCATCTCTGTAATTAGAGAGTTAATTTGTGAGCTGCAGTCGTGGTGGATGCTGGTCGTTAATGGTTACCTGTTGTTATGGTTACCGTCTCCCTCTGAAACCACCAACAGGACCTGAAGCACCACAGATGATGGGGTTCCTCTCAGTCTCCCACACATACACACATTCACTGCTGACGTTTGGGATGTTGGAGTTTCACCTCCAACAAGTTTTTATGATATTTTCCCTGATTAGTTTCTTGTTTTACACTGAATAAACATTTTGTTTCATTGCATAAAACTCTCTGAAAAACAAAGTTTAGGTTCATGTTATTTTTTTTCCCAAAGAGTTGAGTTTATGTTGCTAGTTTTCTATTAGAAGCTGCAAATTTTACATCTTTTATTCCAAACAAATCTCACTATAAGAACCCAGGAACAACGAAAAAGCTTAAAGTTTTGACTAAATGTCAAACAATGGATACATTTTAAACACTGAATTAAACATATTTAGTTGAATCTTTTTCTGCATCTAAAAAAATTTGCAACATTAAAATCTTAACTTTGTTTCAGCAATTTACAGAAAGTGCTGTCTGATGTTAACCACCAGTTTTGTTACAGTGAACCTGAATGTGTCTGTCGTGAAGTCAACCTACTGGACCTGAGACGAACATAGAAGGGTTACAAATGCAAGATTAAAATATCATATCTGAAACTGGAAAAATGAGTTTCTATGTTGGACATTTGGCTTTTTCTCCTCTACCAACGTCTCCTTTCATCTTTTTGTACCAAAAACCATGAAGCTCCAGTTTCACATGCTCCGCTCTGTCGTTATCCGCATGACAAACTTCATGAAGTTTATTGTAAAAGCGCCCTAATGGCCGTATCCAGTGCGTGAAATCGCTGCGTTGCCAGTGGCCAGTCACACAGTGAGATGGATGGGTGATGACGACTCATTATTCATGGCTGCGGCAGTCTGAGGAGAGTGCATTTAATCCAGGGGCGGGAAGATGCACATATTTCTTATCATGATTAGGCTGCAGCATCAGATAAGGAACAGGATAAATTTAGTACTCGCGTTTTGTTTTCTAATCCAGCCAGGGGGCAAAGAAAGTAACCTTTTAAATAGGTCACCTTCTCTGCTTTTAGAGACAACTGAACGAGCTGCCAGCGTGTGTCTGCGTGTTTGTGTCCTTTACAAGGGGAAGAATACATTTCAGACATCCAGCGGTACATTTAGAGCGGGCCTCAGCTAAAGGGTAACCCGAGTTCTGTTTTTATTTGAAAAAATATGAAGAAAATCAGGAAAAACTACACATTTGCTAGTTTGTAGTCAGAAAGTCCTGAGCGAAGCAAATGAAGAATAATTCAGAGGTTAATTAACCGATTTCTGAACTATTAGCTGTGTTTCCATTAACATTTCTTATGCTTTTATCATTCAGATCAGCAGTTTCTGATTTTTTTTAGAGCATGCATTGCTTGAATTTTAGCAAAACATGTAAATGCCTCAATGCACTGAGTTGCTGCAGCTGGAGAGGTACACCTAACGCAGTATGAACTGATTAACTGAGCTCCAGAGTGCAGAGTACTGCTTTCAAACTGGAGAATGAAAGCAGTTTGCAATTGTAAAGAAAAGAGGAGGATCTTCAAAGCAAGAAGGACAAGAAACATTGGGACAGAGAGCAGAGTGTGGCCCCGGGCCCCGAACTTTCCGCCAGAGAAGAGAGGAGGACACAAAGGCAGCAAGGAGGCTGGAATGAAAGAGTCTACAGGCGCCGTCACATGGGATGAGGTTAAAACAGGACAGGGTTTGGATTAGGTAAGTCGAAATATTATGAGGAAAAGTTGGAATAATACCAGTAAAGTCATAATAATCTTAGAATAAAGTCATATGACAAAATGTCTTGCTATTATGAGGATAAAGGGTTATAATGCGAGAAAAAAAGTTGAAATATCAGAATACAGTCAGACAATAAAGTCATACAACAAAATCTCAAAACATTACAATAAAGTTCAAACATTACCAGAATAAAGTCGTAAAATGGAAGCAAAAAGTCGTAATAACACCATAAGTCATGATATCAGCAGAATAGTCATAATATGAGAAGAAAGTCAGAGAACATTCAGAGATTAAAGTCAAAATTTTGAGATTAAAATAATATATAATAATTTCATTATTATTATTGGTGGCCCTAATAATCTTCTGTATATACATACTTTCAAAACAAATCAGTTTTTTTGGGTTGTAAAATCCCTAAATGTGAACAAATTTAAAGAACTATGAAAATCTTCCGATGTTCAGTAAATGTTCTTCATTCATCTGATCATCAGTCAGTTTGACTTCAGAATTGGTTAATTTCCAAGAAATAAGATGTGCGATGAATCCTGCAAGAAGGGAGGAAGATACTCTTGGATCATGAAAACTGTCAGTGCGTGCAACAAAGAGAGAGAGAGAGAGAGAGAGAGAGAGAGAGAGAGAGAGAGAGAGAGAGAGAGAGAGAGAGAGAGAGAGAGA
>CAEFZY010014317.1:0-21010 GCA_903066815.1 Brachyrhaphis roseni
TCCTGCTAATTCAAAATGTCCTTCTAGTGTTGTGTGTATTCTGACGAAATGTCCTGCTAAATCACATTTACCAACGCCTACACACCCCCACACCCATATATATATATATATATATATATTTATATATATATATATAAAGCAAGTTACACAATTAACACATGTAATTTACCCCACTAGAAAACACTCTTTAGCCTCTTGTAGCTGTTGGAAGTCTTTATTAAGTCCTAGACGTTTTGGTGGACTTCTCAAAAATTATAACTCGTCCTCCTTTTTTATTTCGCTAAATATTCACTTTAATGCTTTAATTTACTTTAAGAAGATGTAATAGCCTTTAGGTTTAATTGTAACATGACCCAGAGCTTTCTTATCTATGCAGGATAATTATTGTGTAGTAAGTCCTCCTTGCTTCCTGGACCTTGAATGACACTTGCCATAAAATGAAATAAACTGTAAAATCTATATTAAGAACCTGGAGGAATGAAACCAGACAATCAACAGAAAAAAGTGGCCTTGGGAAGCTCCTGAATAGATAATTACCCAGAACATTGAGAGAACCGGTTGAAGATATTTCGAATAGAGAAGAATAACAATTTTCTAAGATCCTGTCTGGTCTGTACTAAAGGGCAATGGAGCCTTCCAGCCCAGCAGAAACCTTGTAGTTAAGGACATTTAGCGATGCAATTAAAATTGAGTGTTTTATCTCTACTCCTCTTTTTTCTGCTATTTTCATCTAAAAAGTATCATAAGTAGAAACAAAAATAGAATCAAATGAATTATAAACATGATTCTTTTATGGTGCAACAACGCTTTCATTTACTACTTAGGATTATCTCTCCATTCCACAAAGTGGAAACATCAAACAAAAAAGTGAAATAGATTAACTATATTTAACATTCAACATATGACTGAATTGTCAGTATCTCTGCTTTTAAAATAAACAATCGAAAGTTTCCTGTTTGTCCTCGAAGTGACACTTGACACCCAGACATTTTCACCAAGCAGTTACGTTTTCAGCAGCAGGAGCAGAGATCTTTTATTCATTGCGGGCCATCGCTGTCGCCTTGACACCGTGCCGGCCGTGGTGCTCTGACAGAAACGAAGTGAAGAATGGTGGGATATCTCATTTCCTGAGTCTTCCTGATAAGCTTTAGTAAAAGGCTTTAAATGGCAGTGACAGGTGTCGGCCTGCAGATTTCACTTTATATCACTCTGCCGTTAATTTTTTTCCTTGTTATCTCTCTTCTTCTATTTGTTGCTGTCCCTTTTTCATTCCCACTTTGTTCCTCTTAAACTTGTCTGTCTTTCATTTCATTTAGTGAGGGCTTTTTTCCTCTCTGCTGATTGTTGCTGCCTGAGGCGAGGTTGTGCTGGCAATTGTTGTTCAGAAGAAAAAAAATATTTTTTCAGCTGATGTATTCTTTTTTTTTCCATCTTGCCACGATATTCCTCCCATGCTTAAAGGATTAGATTATTTTGGTGAAACATCCTCAGCTCATTCTTTTATTTCTTTGTACAAAAATCTCTGGAGGAGGTGTAGCCTTCTTTCTGTGTCTTTTCTTTTTCTTCCCCACTGTGTTGTTTTTATGTTCTTTGAAAACATATGGCAATATTGACATAGCAGAAGAAGAATTCAATCTATATTGTCAGCAAAATAAGGGGGTGGTTCAGTCTTTGTGGTCTGGCCTATTCTGAGAAATCCAACTTAAAATTAATTTCCAGCAGCAGTTACCTTGAATTTATCTCTAAAAATAGTCTTTTTATCTATAAACTCCACTTCCTGACAATAAAACAGTGAGAACAGCAACAATAGCTTTAACTGCTCACATATTCATATTTGACAGATAAGTTTTGAAAGACAGTAAAATACCTTGATTTGTGCAAGTATTATTTGGATGTACTGCAGTGCTAGTATTTAGCTTTTCTTAGCTATTTTAAGTTTACTTATGTCTAATATATATTTTGTAACAAAGTGCTCCATTTAAATAATCAAAACACAACTGTAATAATAGCCATCCGCTAAAATGATTATTATTATTAGTATAACAGTTTTTTGAAATACGGGTAATCCCATAATTTTGAAATTACCATCTAGTATGTATTGTATGTCATTTTAGAATGAATCTTGCAAAGTAGCATATTAGTTAAAGGACTACATAATTTCTAAAGTAGCACAGTAACTATTGGCATAGATTTTCAAATTTAACCCCTTAACCTGCAACGGAGCGCCCGCATGCCGTTTTTCTATTGTATTTCCCAGGGGTGAGAGTAAAGGGGTTTTAAGATACTAGCCCTTTGAAAATTCACAAGAATATAAATTTGCAGCAACAATGTAAAGAAGGAGCAGTGTAATATGAAAATAATCCATTACTGTTTTTACAGGTCTAACATTGTAAGATTGACCTGCATAACAATTCAGCAGAGTGGTAGAGTGGCTTTAATTTCCCCAGGGGGGTGTTGAACAGCTATTCTCTGGCCGACAGTCATCTGGAAATAAGCCCCAGTCATCATTCGCGGATTTAAACAGCCAATCCAGATTCAATATTCAATCCGCATTTTCTGAAGAGAGGGATGAAAGGGAAATACATTTGACCTATTTTATTTGTATCTACAGAAATATTAATAACAGGACAGGGATGTGAGAAAAGGATTTCAGTTGCAAATTGATCAGAGCGAATGCAGGCAGCTGCTGTTAGCAAATCAAGAAAAACACTTTTCACTTTAATGAGAAGCAGCCGCTTCAATCAAAAGGTCAGAAAAGCATCTGGCTGTTTTAATGGTAGAAAATATCAACTGCTCAGATATTCAGTAAAAAGGGGGAAACATCTTAATTCAACTCTCCACCTTCACAAGAAAGTAGGCTATTAAATAAAATCAAAAGTGAGTTCGAGTCCATACAATGACCTTTACATAATAGCTTGAGGGTGTATGAATTTACCTTTACGTGTTTATATTTTAACATCAAGATTTGCATCCAGTGCTGATACAGAAATGTGCCTCCAGGGAATGTCTGTGTTGGGCTGGAATCAGTTGAACAATGCAGCTTTCAGCCCAGCCATGGGGCCAATGTCCTACACTTACAAGGGTATCTGTAGTTGAGTGGTAGTTTTCAGAACCTGTCTTGTCATACTCTTTTTAGTAGCAGCAGAAAATGAAATATAAACCCTGTCAATCTAACATTTTAATTGCCTGCAAGGTGCGCCTCTGGCATCAGGAAGCTACAGATACTGGGGAGGAACTGGTATAGTGGATCTGTCAGCTTCAGAACATCATAATCACAGCTCATGATCATGATGAATAATGCACTGAAATGTTTGCTATATAAACCATGATGGAAAATGTCCATAAAAACCATGGGTCAGCTGGGAAACAGAATGTCCATTAAATGAGATATAATGGACCAAGTGGAGAGGAAGGATGAAAACTACATTCAGGTCTCAAAATATCGTCAATACTGACAGCCTGAAAGTGTCAACGTAAAAGGCCGTAACAATCACAGGAGACAATACAGACATAATCAATACATCAATGCAGCATTTCACATTTGCTTAAGGCAGTTGATTCAAAACAAAAGGACTACAATCAAAGCATCTTTTTCATTTCAAGTTAAAAGCAGGCCTAGTTCTAAATTATGTACAAAATTAGCTATGCCTGACTGTAACTAGCACTTAAGTTTGACTTGTGATGTCTAAGAGAAACTAATAATTCATGATTAGTTTAGAGATTTAGAGATTATCCATCTCTGAAGGTTTTTAAACCAATTTGAATAAGAAACTGAACTTGACTGCACTGTTTCAAAACTACTGGACTATGAAATCTACGTATGTTTGGACTGAACTGTCTATTTTTGTAAAATACCTTGAGATTATATGTTTTTAACTGGCACAATAATAAACATAGTTGAAAACTGAATTGAGTTGCTCGATGATTGCACAGCCAGGTCATACTGCCACGTTCATTTAGATGTGAGAGAGGATGTGAGATATATATATATATATATATATATATAAGGTTTTTATTCCAATTTATCAAAGCATTAGCTTCCCAGAACTTTTAATAAATCAAAATGTTTTTTAAAAAAAATTAATAAAAACTACACTGCTCCAGTTGGTTGGTGATCATGTTTGTCTTGGTCAGTTTGCTATAGATAAGGATTAGAAATACTAACCTTACTGAGAGTTAATACACTCTACAATGTGATGTGTTTATGGACTGTATATTCCCAGCGGTGAAAAATGGTTTACCTTAAGCATACATGGGGATGGACGTGTCAATAGGTCAGGCAATAATATTTGTAATAATCAATCAGATTTTCACAAAACAGCAGCTGTGTCAGGGGTTAACTAGAAGTAGCCTGAGGAGCTAAATGAAATTACTCCACACAGTGAATTTTTAATCATTGCATTGCTTAAGTGATAGGAGAAGAAAAACCTGCCAAGCTTTTTGATGTTTGCTACATCCACTTATTAATTTCTAGATATGTTGTTCAATGTTTTTGCATAAATTTCACATTCACTTTCATCCTCTCTATGTTGTAATTTTTAATATTCTAAAGTATAAAAACTGGCAAACCAATTCTCTATGTATGAAGAAATAACTGCCTACAATTATGTTTTACACAATAATTTTAGTTCCCATCAAAAATGATTAAACAGATTTGAAAACCTTCCCAAGGGAACAAATTAAAGGTAGTTTGCAAAGTTGAAAAACATGGATTCACTTCTTCACTGGACTATTTCTGAAGCCACCAGCTTTCACAGTCTAAAAGCATCTACCAGGAAAACAGGGTGTCTGCTAAATATTACTGCATACATGTTTTTTTTTTTATGACAAAACTGACAGGTGATCTCATTACAAGTGTCTGCCCTTCCCACGCTGTATCGAAGCCCATTGTGAAACTGTCACTAAAGGAATCATTTCCAGCTTTAATAGGTAAAAAAATAAAATAGAATGTTGGAGGTAGTTTTGCCAGTTATTAATACCTCTGCCAGAAGCATGATCTAAGGCAATTTCCCATGAAGAAGAACTTTATACTGAACCTTTCTTGATTTGTATTGAAATTTATTGAAAATGTTCTAGCAGTCCTTCAGATTCAATAAAAATACTACTGTTGAGCTTTAAAGTCATAAATGAAAATACACCAGTGAATAGGTACAATTTAAATGACCAACTTTTTCCTCTTAAAAATCTGAGTCTGAGTAATCAGGTTTGTTTCCTGGCAGTTAGCAACTTCGCCTGCTGAAGGAAGCGACTTCTCACCTCCGCATTGCCTGCTGCAAGGTCCTAATAAGTGAGAATAAAGGAAATAAAAGGCGGAGGACGTGCGAAAACAAGCCTTATGCCTCATGTTCTTCACAGCCACTTCTTGTTTTAACCTTAACGACTGCTGTCCTCTGACAGGCGGCTTGTGCAGAATATGTGAGAAGAACTCGGGGCTGGAGTAAAATGAAGCCAAGGGTAAATGGGAAACATCGTCCCAGAAAAGGTTTGCCCTGTTCGCAGTGGCAGCTTGTAAAGGGCAAAAGGTTTATTACAGAAGCTAACATGCAGAGGTTAAAACAAAAAGAGAGATTGGATCAGAGCATGTGCGTTTCTCCTGGCTGTTCTTTGTGGAGTGTGTACATGGCAAGAGAAAAAGACAGCATGTTGACAGACAAAAGGATTCAATCTGATTCTGACAAATCAAAGTACAGTAGTTTGTTTTGAGGTATCATCATTTTGCATCATAAAAACAGCTGGGGGGATTTCACTCAAATTCTGTTTACATGTTCATGTGTTTCTTTCTAACACTTCAACTGAAATAATTACTGTAGCACAACTAAAAACAGTGTTTTCTCATAACTTTAGCGTGTGGCAGTGCTAAATGCAAAAGGAGGAAAAGAGTAGGACAAAAACAATATACATGAGGGTTTGATTTTCAGGAAGAAGAAAATTGACTTAGAGTTTAAGCAATTTCAGCAGTTTTAATTATTAGTTTAGTTTGAGTTTCAATTAACAATTTGGCATCATGATCCCAGATTTTAAGTTTATTAAGGTAAAAATGTGATTTTTTATTTATATTTCTTTTACATTTTTTTATTAGAACAGTGGATATTGAAACCTTTCTGAACAGATGGAACCCTATTGCCTGCAGAACACTGCATTCAAGAAATAAATTCAGATCAAAGCTAGATAAAATGATGATAAAGTCAAATGCTGAACTGAAACAAAAACTCTTAACTCTTATAAAATATAAATATATAATTCTACTAAAGGACCAGGTGGACATACCAGAGAAAGAGAGTGATCTTAAAGTCATATTTTCTGGTAAAGTTTTGATCCTCTCTGTGAGTTTCTGTAAATTATCATATTTAGGGGGATTTATCAGATCACTAGATTTATCATTTTCCTGTCCTAATATCACTGGTCTAACTGATAAATGTTGCTTTGTAGAGGCTGTGGATCTTGGTGTTAGAATTCTCCCTGATGATCAAGAGGACTGCTTTTCTGAAACTTTAATCTGCAGCATGGAAAGCTCTGAATGTCCTCTGTGCTCATGACCTGATTACTCAGTCTTCTTTGAATCTCTGCACGGTGTCCTGGAAGGATTGCCATCTGGGGATTCTGCAATGGTTCTGAGAGTGTTAAATCTCTATTTGGGCAATGATTGTGTTACCTGGAATGGTGTAATAAGGAACAATGGCTTTCCTGAACTCAACCTGAATGGTGTTTTGTCATTGGATGTGTGTGATAGGCGTGGCAATTTCCATAAAGAACCCCATATTGTGGCATAGTGCAGCAACTTAAATCACTCAGCAGCACGTTTTATTAATCTGTTTTGATCATTGTAGAGATAAATCACAAAATATGTTGAGGTTCTCCGTAGTATTGCAAATCAGGGGAGGATGTGAAAAAAATGTTGTTCCAAAGAGACAGAAAATAATTGAGAGCAGTGGTCTCAAACTGTAATCCTCAAGGGCTGGTGTCCTGCAACTTTTAGATGTCTCTCTGCTTCAGCACCTGGGTCCTATAATACCTCTTTAGCAGAGGTCGGCTGCATGCTACGGAGGCAATTTAGGCATTTAATTCAAATGTGTAGGACAAGTGACACAACTAAAAGTTTCAGGACACTGGCCAGTAAGGACTGCAGTTTGAGACCACTGCATTAGACTGTTAAGCATGTCTAATGCAGATGCATGAATATGAAAAGTAAAGCAAAAAGATGATAAAAAGTTGTGTATGCTTTGTGTATGAAATGCTTATGAAATACACTGGGGGAAATGTCATTTTTGATATACTATCTCGGAAAGATGTATACAGTTTAGAAGCAGAGAGCAGATAAACGTTGTCTTGTTGTTTAAATGGATATCCACATTCACTGCCCTGATGTTTTGACCTTTGACCTCACCCTCTGAATGACACGTTGAACTTTCCATACCCCCCCACACTGCTTTGTTTGATATCAGAGGTATCCTCCGAGTAACGGCCTGCCTGTGGTGTTATGAATTGCCCCAAGCACTGATCAAGGTCTGAAGGTCAGCTGGGAGCTGGAAGCTGCACACTCGCCCTTTTTGTTGACTTACCCACATGCAGCACCCCTCCCTCCGTTCCCTTACCCAGCCCTCCCCTGCTGGGACCATATCACAGCATAAATGGCTCAGAGGCAGCAGAACTGTTGTTGAGGTCACCATCAGCAAGTTTACATTCTGCTTACACCGGTTTACCAGGTCTCATCAGTAAACTTCACCCTTCTCCTCGACTGCAGCCTGCGAGCCATCTGTGGAGCTCTGCAGTGCCCCAGCTCAGCCGGGTTATTTATATATTTTAGAAACCAACAGCTTTATCTCATCCGTTTAAATCAGAGAAATGCTGAGACAATTCTTTAGATTTTAGAGAAAAAAAATTCAGCTAGTTTTAGCATAAAATCCACCTTCTTCCCACAAGGATGAACAAGGTATGCAAATTATGTTCCTTCCAGCCACCGTGTAATACCATTACGGTTCTCAGAGCTGCAGCATGAGGAAACTCAAGAAATCAATATTTGTACTCTGTACACCTCAATACAGCCTAGTCAAAATACCTTGCAGGTAGGTTTTTCAAAAGTTCATTGCAGATTTTTCAACCAATCTTCAGCAAGAATTCAGTCAAAGATCAACTTTCGATCTTCCTAAGAATCAGTTTGCATAATTACAGAACTTAAGAGCTTAAGACAAGCCACACTGTTGTTCCACCACCAGTTTGTTTTATTTTTTTAACATGCCTTTGATTTCCTCCAAACCTCTTAAGTAAACGGAAGTTACTCTAGCAAATAGGAGAATGTCAGCCTTCATACACAGCTGCCAACATTGATCATTTTATAGAACGAGGACAAAGACATTTCACCTGTCATGAAGATTTGTTTGGCTTGTTGTTCACAATGATGACATCTGAGGCTTCTTGCAATTGTTGTAGTGGAGACAAAACTTTAGCTTAGTTTATCTAAGCTCGTATGCTGGATAGAAATGTACATCTCTTTAACCATCTAGTTTCAGTACTCTCTGTATCATGTCTTGCTTTAATATCATCATCAGCTGTTTCAGAGCTGCTCAAACGCTTCCTTGTTGTTGGCAACAGAGTTGATTTGTCTGCAATATAATGGCCTTTGATTGTTACATATTCATTGCTTTAATCAGATTTGATTTATATCGATTGGTTTTGAAATACATTATTGCTCAAAGTGAAGGAGTTTAAGCACCTCAGTCATAAGCTGGTGTGCAAAACATTGTGGCAGATTATACTTAGCTGTTTGGGAAAAGGCAAAGCAGGACGCATACGTGAATGGTGTCATGGGGTTAGGTGGTCTGCTTGTAAATTGCATGCTTGTGGACAAGAGTCTAAGGATTCAACAATTTTGTTTATTTTGTTACATCTGGCTGGCTTACAAAATTGTCCTGCTTACCTTGTATGGTACTCTAAGGTAATGATTTTTGATCAGCCGTTGGTTACATCATATTCATAGAAAAAGAGCATGTGTTGTTTCTATCTTACCTTCTGTTACTGTCCTTATGTCATCACACAGGACATGCAACCAGAGCAGATTACATTTTATTAATCCCATTTTATTAATTACATTTTATTAATCCCAATTAATTCAACTAACAATTAATCTAGTCTCATCACTAATTTTTCCAACAAAGTCCACCATTTATTTCAATATGACTGACGATGAAAAACAATGTTAATTTGTTGCATTTGCAACTGGATATATTACTGTGTAAGACTTCATGTCAAACTTCACGATACCCACAATATTCCTGTTTGCTGGTTCCTAATTCTCTCATAATATGAAATTGTGACTCACCTCATTTACAAACCAAGATAACTGCTGGATTAAAAATGAGGTGAGTGAGTCCGCTGAACCAGCAGAAGCTAGAAGAACAAAAGAAAAAACACATTAAAGCGTTCTTTTTAGTGATAAATGTTTTGTCAGATAGCTCCCATTTTTAAACACAGCAAACAAAGATACATATTTTTAAAGTAAAAATAGTCTCGTACAAATGTCATTGTTAGAAAAAAAGAAGTGGAAGAAAAAGTAACTCCAGAAGCTAAACTCATCTGCGGTTTTCTCCTCATTGTGTTGTCTCTCATTATGGCTCAGTTTGGGCGCAGTTTGTCTTTAATTCCCTAATTTATCTCCAAGCAGTCACATGTGGAATATTGTTATTGTTGAAAGTCAATAACTGGTGTCAACTTGTGAATCGAAGCGTTTCCTCATTTTAAGTTCCAGAGTCTGAGGTAATGACTCTCTGTTCATTAACAGGGAATTTAATGATGCTTGTCATGTATCACATCTCACAGCAGACGATGAGAGGAAAACAAAAGCCACAATAGAGGTAAATTGGACAACAGGAAGAAGCTCCTCCCTTTTAAATGAGCACACAACCTTTAAAAAGTGTGCTAAATTTGCAAAGTTGTCCAGTGCATAAAGCCTTAAGGTAAGTGTTAGGAGAAGTGCCGTCCTGCCATTAGGGGGAAGGTGGAACTTTATTTAGCAGGTGCAGTTTAATACTAGTCATCAGATCCCGCCCCGACTGAGAACAGCTGACACAGCAGAAACACAAGACCCAAAAAAGCTCAATCAACACAACTGATAATATTTCATCTTCAGCCGTGTGTGTTTTTCTCTGCCGTTCCCTGTGCAGGAACACATTTTTCACGCCCTTTGCTCGTCAGCCACCGCGACCTCCGCAGGGTTACTTTAGCCTCCACTGAGACGGGGCGGCCAACACAGAACAACTCGGTGCCTTTGGAAAACCAGGGCGTCCCCTTCTGTCTTTCCGATTGAGCTACCAGAAAGCATACGGCCTCTACGGTGCACCTGCTGGGGAATAAAGAAAGGACAAATCCACAGTTTTTCATTTCCTCATGCCTCTGGTTTTCTTTTGTGTGTTGCTATTTTTTGCCAGAAAGAGGGAGTGGGATGAGAAAATGGGAAAATGTATGGAAAAAGGAAAACTGGCAATAGAAGTTAGGTGGAAAACAAAGGAGAAAATGAGAGAAAGGTAATAGGGGAATGAAACAACAAAGAGCAGGAAAATTATTTTCCCAAAAATTGGTAAGCTTAAAAACAGATTTTACACTTATGGTGCATGTGTGGTGAATGGGAAAAGTTAAAATTCTTACTTACTGAGTAAAATAGACATTCTTTAACTAATTTGGCTCAGACACTAAGAAAAAAAAAACACTTATGTATACATTCCCCAAATCCTGCTCAAGCTGTCTGTAATTGAGCCATTAATTGTGTTGTGTCTAATTTTTAGGGCTCTGTTTGTTGCAAGAAAGTGAATTTCAAAATGACCCATCCACTTCAAAAACAAAGAATAAGTTTGAGATAAAATCTATTAAGAGGCTATTATTAATTCAAATGTTTACATTACTGAATAACAGTAAAAATATACATTTTGTAAACCTGAACCTCGTTAGCAACAATCAGTGAAAGAAAAGTATGGTTGAAGTCAAAGTTAATGTTTCAACACTGAAGAAAAAAAGAAAAGAGAATCTGTCATCGTTGATATTCAAACTCATATGCTTGACACACAGAATAAGCAGGTGTTTCAGAACCTGGGGGTATTTTCCCAAATGCATGGTTGGTAATTAAGTTCTGTTTACAAACATTTAGACTCTTCTTCTTCTTCTTCTGTCCCGTTCCCGCTCCTCCTGTCAGTCATCCCATCCAGGACGTGATGGATAGCTGCTCCAGGCCCAGTTAGTGTCCGTGGGCTCAGTTAACACCCGAGACTCATTTCACATTCACACACGGTTCAGGTTACACCACGAGCAAGTCAGTGAGGTTGGAGTGCAAGATGCTCCATCACATTTTCATTTTACACTCTGATGGGTTTAACTCTTACACTCTGCAAGCAGCTTAAATTCAGGATTGGCAACCAGCTGTAACAGGAGCAGAGAGAGAACCGCCAGGAGATCAACAGGGAATATTATGACTAATTACCGTGTGTTATAGGATAATTATGCTTTATTACAACTCTGGTTTTATTTAGTGGCCTCTTAATAGTTATAATGTTAACAATAGGCTCATTGTGGTTCGGCTGGAACAATGTCAGCTCTGTAAAGCATAGTTTTGTCTCCAAAACTCAATAACTACAATAATGAATGCATCGAACATTTATCAAATTGGACAAATATATCTGGTTTACAGATATTTCCAAGGTTGGATAGCAAAATGTAATTATAAAATTTTAGTCTTTGTTTGAATTGAGGTATTTTTATTTATTTAATTTTTTTTTTGCATCAGTTCAGTTAGGACAAATGGAAAGTTCAAGGATCCCAATGAGGATCTAAATAGAATAATTGTAGATTTTGAGGCAATTTCTAAAAAACTGCAGATTTCAAGAAGATCAGTTCAAACAATTATACACCTAACATGGAACATGAACTGCTGGAACATTGTCACTTTTTCACAGTGAAACTACTTTTACAATGAATTCATAAATGCCACATTCTATTTTTTAATACTGTTGATCTCTTCATTTTATCAGGGGGTGTCACTGAATCTTGCTTTTAAAAGTTATATTTACTTCCTGTTTTCCGAGGCCGTTGGTAGTAATGAGAGTTTATCTGTTTAAGATAAACTGAATGAGATGGTTATGATGACGTAATGACTTTGCTTTGACTTAGTTGTCTGGTTATGAAAAAACAAATTGGTTATTACACAGAACCATTTAAGGACGGTCTTAAAGTGGTCAGTGAAGAAAGTATTTGATGTTTGGAATGGTCAAGCCCAGAGGTCATCACAATTAAAAATGTGTGGACTATACTTAAAAGGTGATCTGTTTCAGGAAACCAACCATTTAAAATGACTCTACCAATTCTGTCAGTAAGATTGGACAAATATCCAGTCACATGCTTGTCCACAACTTCAAAATTATGCACAATCATTTCACTTCTGTGTCAGTAGAAGAATACTTTAAAAGAATATCAGAAACTTCCCATTTAAAAAAAAATCAGATCCTGTCATTTACTCTCTTATGGGCCTCCTGCAGCTCCTTAAATGCAGTGTTTGCTAACAAAACTGAGTCCTGTTGTCACGTTTCATCCGTATTTCTCTGAACCGAAGCTTTCTTTCAGGTCCTACCAAAGAGAATTCCCAAAACATCGCTTGCTTTGTTCGGCAGATCACCGCGCTCGCTTTTGGTTCGCTTCTCTGTCTGAGATTGAATTATGCTCCGCAAAGTACCAGAGGCGAAGGAATTTTTTTATTTGTATCCTTACATGAGAGCACACAAAAGCAGCCATTGTCAGGGAGTCAAATGGGAATGTTAAGTAGGAGCCAGCAGAGCCGTCTTTTATCTTGGGTATTTACAACTCTGTCACAACCAGCAGAATTTTGGAAGCTGAAGGGGGGAAAAGAACCTATTTTATTTTTTTCTTTTCATTTTATTTGATCCATGCCCGGATGCACTTGCTTTCATCTCTCAGTGCTCTTAACTGAACGGCCTGCTGTTTGTGCGGGGAGAAACAAAATCAAAGCTAATTATTAGAGCAGAATATTTGCAGAGGTTTTAGGGGAGAGGGCAGGGAAAAAAAACATAAGAAGGAGAAGAAATTGGAGGAGAAAGTTAAATTTACCAAGTTGTTGACTCTGTTCGCTACAGGAGCTGCTGCCTCCAGCAGCTTCCTCCCATTAACATGCAAAAAAAAAAAACCCTTTGTTCAGAAAAAAAAACAAAACTGAGTTGTAGCTAACAAAAACACTCCATCGTCTTACAGCATCTTCCTCCAGCATCTGTGAGCGGCCTTGAGCGGTCATGTCTTTATCTGTGTTTCTTCACAGCTGAGGCGGTGTTCCGATATCCAACCCTGCATCACCTGCAGCAGAAATTCGTGTTTAGTTTGACTCCTTTATTTTGTCTTGAGCTTTACACGTCTTTACGCTGAGCTTTTGGGGGGTTCCAGTAAAACATTCAGAAGCCTGCTGCACTGGATCTGTGCTGCCTTTTTCCTCTGGATAAAAATTACATGGTTAAGTCATCCGGTCAGTGTGAAGGGGAAGGAACCTGATGGGAGTTTTAAGTAAAAGTCAATGGGGAGCTTTATTGCAGCTACCGGGGGGGTCGACGGGGGAGGAAGAAGAGCAAAAGGTCAGATTTTCATAGCTGTGAGGTTGTGTTACAGAAGCTGGAAACAAGAGGAAAAAGAAGGGAAGCAATGCCGCTTCCGCCAAGGAGCGCCTTTCGGCCCCCCCTTGATGCTAATCCTCTGAAAGCTGTTTTCTAGCGAGGATTAGTGCCAGCGAGAACAAGGCTTAGAGCTCTCCGCCGAGTTCAGATGAGAAATCGAATACAGGTGTTTGAGCCCGGTGACTTTTCGCTGTGCAATATCATACAGCAGGGAGAGCTCCCTCTGCACCAGCTGGTATTACATCCTTCAGGGTGATATTGTTGGAATTCAGGCCAATGCTGACTCGTGCAGAACAAAGAAGAAAAAAATATTTCCTCTGAAGCTCAGTGGATCCTATAACCTAGAAATTTCAACCTGCCCTAAAAGCACAAAGTCAGGTTGCTCTTTTCAAGCTCTGCATAATACAAATTAACATTACGCATTGATTCACAAAGGTTATTTTAATTAGCAATTGCAAAAGTTGCAGTTTAACTCATTTCATTTTATTATATTTTTGTGGGAATAAAAAGGACATTAGTAAGTCAGCCTGAAATTTTTAATAAAGAGTAAAAGGAAGTCAGTTAGAAAAAACACAAATTAAATTTATTTATAGTAATATTTCTGTATCTTCATCTACAAGTACTATATTTAGGATTTTGGACTCCAGAATGTTTCTGTTAAGTTTTTTTGTCCTTTTTTCTACAGCCTCTGCTTCAGCTATAAGACCTGATTGTCAGTTGCAAATCATCACACTTTTCCTCCGTCTGAAATGTAGCTTTAGTAATTTTAAAAGAGTTTCAGAAAGTCTGGCAAACCACTAAAGACAAGTTTAAATCATCTGAAAAAAAAGTCTGAATGCTTGGAAGAAAATCACAGTAGTGAGGATTGAATTATTTAGTGAAAGTTCTCTATAATTAAGGATCTTGTATATGCAACATGTATTTTCTCATTATATGTGTTATTGTCTGCTGCGGAGCTTGTAGTTTTTATGTTAGTTTAACTCAGTCTGTCCTGGTGGAAAACTTATTTTCCTGGATTCTAAGAGTCGTAGAGGCGTTAATTATGTTCCACCACTGAGTTAGACTTTATTAGGTTACTTTTTGCTCATGGTATTTCTTTATGATGTTTCTTTGAAGAAAAACTATAAAGTAAGAAACACCTCGCCTTATGAAATTAAAAACACAACATGAATTTGAAAAGAATCCACACATTCTTTATATATTTCTGACTAACAACAAAGCATTGTGATTATTAGCCTCACACAGAGGGATCTCACAGCAGGCTCGTTGACCCTGACGAATCTGAATACAGTACATGGAGACACTGTTGCCAGGATTCATTTTCATAGTTCATCAGTTCAGCATGTTAAACTATGTTCTGAAGTTTATCTTCAATTAAATTCGGATTCTGTTTAAACACATTTGTTAATGTTATTCACCATTTTATTAAAGGAGAAGTTATTATGCAAAATCTACTTTTTTTGACCTTTATATAATGTTATATTGTTTCCTTGTCAAAAACATCCATACTTGTGGTGCCTTTGTATCTCCCTTGGCAGCCATTCAGAAGTGCCTAAATGCTTGCTCACACAAAGCAATGTCTACTTCCACAAACTCCTCCTTGGAGCTGCAGTCTCCAGTTGAGATTCCACCTTTTCCTTCACACAGTTCCTCCAGACTAGTGGCAGCAGCAATTAGCAAATAATTAGTGAAACTGTGTGTCTGCTGAGATCCTAAGAATCTATGTAATCACAAAAAGCATTGTTGTGATGACTTTCTGAGTGCCAGAGAAGATAGGAGTTTCTTAAAGAGCCAATTTCAAGGCGTCATATATGGCTATGATGCAAAGTCAAATTCCTTTTAAGTTTGTTTGATATATTCAGAACTATGATACTAAAGGTATCATAGTTCCTTTGAGGTATGAAGTTGCATGTGCCCGGAAAATATAATACCCCCTTTAACAAGGATCATACAATTCAACCTATAAGCTTCCAGTAACATAAAATTTAAAATATTTGTCCAACATGGTACACAAAAGTTTTACTTCTGAGACATATTTTGACAAATTGTCCATTGCTCTTTAGAGTTAAAATAATAGAGTTTAAATTCTACCTTCAATCAAACATCAGATAAAATCATAGTTTAAAATAAAGTGTTGGAGGACTCAAGATGAAGCTTTTAAAACCATAAACTCAGTCTCAACTTTCAAACATTGTGTTAGCATCATGTATAATTTTATAATTCGATAAGACCATAAAAGTGTCATAGTGTTAGAGGACGGGCCAAAATGCAGACAGGAACTGGGAGCATGGATCACGTTGACAAAATATTTTAATACAAAAATGATGAACTTACAAAAATCACAGAGGGCCAAAAAACAAAAAGTAATCCAATGCAAAAAAAAAAAGTAGTTTCAGGTGTGAAGGGAGAGAGAGAAAGTGGCACCAAGGGAACTAGGAAATAAATCTAGCACTAAAGAATAACTAGACTTAAGAAACTAATAAAAAACTAGAGTAACTAAAAAAAAGGAGTAGACACAAGAAATGTCTACTTATACGTTTCTAAGTAATAAGCATACTTAGAAACGTATGCTTATTACGTTATGAACGTAATAAGCATAACTAGAATCGCTAAGAAGGAACTGAGGTGAAAATAGAAACAATGCAGAACTAATAGAACTGAAAACCAAGGAACACAAATAACAAAACCCAAAACAAACTCAAACAACGCAAGATCCAGACAGGAAGTGCTAATATTGCCTTTGTCCTGAAAGAGGATTGTTTAATTAGCAGATATTCAGCTGCGTTTCAACTTGTTTACAACAACTTAGAGCATACCAAGGTCTTTTTCAAGTGTTAATGGGCATAATATGATTGGACTATGATGGCTGGTTTCCTGCTAAAACAATATAGAAAATGAACCAACGAAGAAGTAAGTAAGCAAGGTTGTACTGTGAAAACTTGTGAAACGTTGTGAAGTAAGAAGAACAAATAAATAGAACAATAAAAGAATATGTTTAATACAAAATAAAAGAAATGGATAATAGGATGAAAAATAAAATAATGACTGAAAAAAAAAAAATGAAATTAATTCAGAAAACAGCTCAGTGAATTAATGTATCTCATTGTACCCCACAAGTTGCAAATTACCTCAGAGCTTACATTCTAACTCAAAATACCTTTGACAAAATAAATGTATGTTTCATACCTTCAATTGACTTTGAAAGACACAGCTGAATGTGAAACATCACTCACATGCAACTCATTCAAACCCGTATTATACTGTGAAAAAGTTTTGGGTTCTTCAGATGTGTAGATCATGCAGCAGCATCAAGGAGGAGTCTGACGTGGATCTGCAGCAGGACAACAAGTTCATAAAGGACTCCAACAGAGCACAGTGTGGCCCCCATAGAGCCCTGATCTGAACATCAAGGAGGCAGACTGAGAACGTATGAAGACACACAGGACAGAGAAATAGCCTGAATCCATATAGGAATAAATTCTCCAAGATGCTCAGGAAAATCCACCTGCAAAGTTCTTTGAAAATTCCTGAGCTTGTCACATGAGGGAGAAGTGTGTAACTAACCAGCAAGAAAAATGTGACCCACAGAGAAAATTATTTTAGTGTAGAAATAGGTCTCAACTGCTATGATTTAGTAAAAACAAACAAACAGAAAACTTTTTTATATACCAAATATGCTAACATATTTCCCAGAGCAGAATGATCAAAACGGCAACTGACATGTGAAATGGAAAAGCTTTTGAACAAAGACGGTTGACAGTTCATTGCAGTCCTGAGCTTTACTGCTTGCTGCAGGAAGGAGAGCAGTATCAGAACTCCATGCACTCTGAGCATCGCTTAACAATTCAAAATTTTTTATTAAATGTGTTTAGAAAACTTTTAACAGTTTTCTAAACACATCCACAAAGTCACACAATGCCCAATCCACAACAACGTAAAACACTCTGGAAACTCAAAACCCCTGTAATTAAAAATCAATTATGTCCCGTTTCACAACACAAATTAAGCAGTTCCTTTAGCAACTTCCTCTCTGAATGCTCTGAGCGTACATACGTTGTCCCCTTGATCACATCACAATTCATTCAAAGTTATCTAACACCTGTTAAAAAGCCAGAGTGTCGCACTATTAACTGTGGAAACTTATTTTGCAGAGAGAAATAATAAATATTCACCGGAACAGGATTTTTGGTGTTAAAGAAGTAGTAAGTAACTGAGATCTAAGTAGTCTAATAATAATAAAAACTAAATTTCTGAGTACTGCCAGTACTGGTGTCGAAGTACTGGCAGGTGACCCATAGCTTTTATTTGTTCTGAGTGTGTTTGCTTCTGTTTCCTCCCTTGATTTTGAAAGCAACAGGTTTCAACTGGGTTTAAGATTAGGAGAGTTTTCTGATGACTGGACTTTTTACCTTCTTATTATTGAGCAACTTCATCATTTATTCTGACTTTTACTATTATTAGAAAATTGCAAACCTTTAGCAGTTTCCTGCATGTGAGTCGACTGTGAAGCAAAATGATGATGCTGCACTCTGTTTTTTGGCAGCAATGAATGCCAGAAGAAAAAGACAATGACTTCAAGAACATCTGTTGTTGTTTCTTCCAGTCACTAGCAGGGATTTTAACTCTACTTTTTAACAACTTCATGTGTTCTGACCACACATACCTGTAAGTAGCAATTTGTAATTTGCTATAAATTACCAATTTTAAGCTGTGAGTTGTTCAATTAATAAATCTGCAGAGTTGACAATACAAAGTTTTTCTCAAAAAGAGTGCATGGTAGAAATGTACAATTTAAATCTCAGCACAAAGATTTAAGACTCAGCCAACTGAGGAAGTTAATCTGAGGACAGTGAAACAGCTGTAATCAAGGGAGTGAAGCTCAGATGGAATACTTTTCCAAATTGGGAACCCTTTGAACATAAGTTGGAGTAACTACATACCCTGGTTGAGGAAAACATTAGAAATATTAGTAGAAATTCAAACAATTATCAGAACAATAAAATTGATATTGCTGTAACAGGAGTATTTGCTCAGGTTGCAGTTCTCTGTGTGGCAGCACCAGCAGCTAATGACTCTTTTTCTGCAGACTCTGTGATGATGTTTAATTTTAGACCTGATGCAGGAGAACATACGTTCAAACAGCATGTACTACATCATACAGAAATAACCCTGCTCTCAGCTCACCCTTGTTCGTGGTATTATTTTCTGTCAGGAGCTGGAGTTGATCTTTTCTTTTTTTTTTCTTTAAGCAGCCAGCTGGCGCAGTAGTGTTAGTTGTGTGTTCATGTGTGTTTGTTGGGTCCCCCGGGGGACCAGCAGTGGCGAGGTTTTAATGCATGGCTCTACTCACCTGTTCGACATAAGAGACGCATCGCCTCCATCGACGAAGCTGCAAGACGGATGAGAAAGAGGAGAAACAGCAGCATCGGCGCTCCTAGAGGTGACCCGGTCCAGCTAGTTGCCGCGGGCCTACATGCAGCGGAGCGGCCGGGCAGGAGTGCAGCTAACAGGAAGGTCGGTGGATCAAGGTGCCTTTAAGCAAGGCATTGAATCCACAACAGCTCCCAGTGGACCTCAGTCCTTATTTTATAAAATGGTGTTGTGTTCTGATAGCATACTGAAAATAGTAATCAAATATACCAGACATGCACCATATTTAGATTATCATTGATCATATAAAAATTTTTAATAACCACTTTCTACTGTTCAAAATTGTGAAAAAAACAGAATGTGGTTTTATTCACCTCTCAAAGCACGCTTCAATATCATATATTCTGATTGCCTTCAGAAGTACATATTCAAAGTCAGATATCTAAACTTTCTTTATCTCACTTATCCTAGAATGAGTGTCAGAAGCAACAGCTTGAACAAAAACCCAGACTTCCTACTCCAGAGCTTTACCTTTTGGATTTGTCTCTTTTTGAGAAGCAACAGGTGAGGGTTATTATAAAGAGCATAGAAAGAAAGAAGACAGGCGGAAGATTCAGGGATGTTTCTGTGCCATCAGGGTGAGAGGAATGTTACACAAAAATGGTTAGAGCTCTTGGAAAAGACAAGATTTGGCAAAGAACAGAAACTTGTGTTAGACATCGAATTGTAACCTGCACAAAATAATCAACCCGTATTTTACTTTGGCGGGTCAAACGGATCAGCACACTTTAAGTTCCGGGTCAGAGGTGCGCTCTGATCTGCTCCATTGTTGTTGCTGCTGTCGCTGTGGCTAGCTGCTTGTGCTGGCGTTTTTCTTAATCGCTGAAGAATACTGCAAAATCGAGCCCAATTAACACAGCCGAAGGATTTTATTGGGTGTATTCTGACAACCACTCGACGGTGAGTCGTTTATTTTCCGTCTTTTGTTTTTTTTTAAGTAGAAACTCTGGTGACACGCCCACTTAAAATTGAGGTATTAGCCTCTTAAAATGGTTTGTAGACTAAAACAATCATTGTCTTTTTGTTAATTATATGGCCGAATTAAAGATATGCCCTTAAAGCGTTAAATAAGCCTTTTGATTTTTGTAAATTTGTACTTTAAGGACACTTTGTTACTTTTCATTGATTTTGTTAACCGGCTAATTGAACTCTGGAATTGGTTCATTTCTTTCGTAGTTGCGTAACAAAACCAAAAACCAATTCGTTATGTATTGAAATAATATTTGTCAATTAAGTTTAATTGACTTTAGTGTCAATTAAACTTGGATAACACTTAGAAGTGCACTTTACTTTGATATCTGACTTTACTAGATCTGTAACTTTACTTTGATATCTGTGACTTTAATAGATCTGTAACTTTATTTGATCTATAACTTGACTTCGAAATGTAACATTAATGTAATTAATTTGAAATTAATGTGAATAATTCATGAGAACTACTTTATGGAATATAGTTATTTTTTTTTATGAATGTTTAGTTGTTTTGAATAGCAGTTTAACCCTGTTAAATGCTAAATTTTGCTTTTATTTATGACCTTGTTTAGGTCAGGGGTTTTTTTCCACCCCCGGCTTCAACCCAGGATGGCGAGCTACCGGATCACCGCAGCTTCGAGGTAGGACTAAATTGAACTAAACTGGTTTATTTCTCTGGACCTATTGCCTGGATCATGGACTTAAAAAACAGTCGGATTATCGATTAATGGATCATTAATCACTCTGCAAGCAAAATAACAGACTTGAATAAGAGAAAAAACTCTTGGGTGTCATCAGGGTTTATTTGTTCATTTGTTCATTTATTTATTGTTATCTTCCTGTTGTGTTTATTGTTCATATTTATAAGAAAACATTATTATTATTATTATTATTATTATTATTGAATACCTCCCTAAATATATGCAAAAATATACATCTGAATACAATAACTTAAC
>CAEFZY010014319.1:0-75380 GCA_903066815.1 Brachyrhaphis roseni
CCCTCAAGCTCCCAGGCCTCTGGTAGAGGACCCGAGCTAAGAGGAAGAAACACCACCCGCGGTGGGTGAGAAGGGAATTTTTTTTAATTTTATATACATAAACAAACTTAACCTTGTGAACTAGTCTCTTTTAAAAAAGGCTCATATATATATTTTTTTAAATAGAGTAGATCAAATTGCCAGCTTGTCAAACATAAACAGCAGATATAAAAGTTGCTTAAAAAATAACATTGTGGCGACGTCTTTCCTAAAGGTGTAGTTTTACTTATTTAGTTTTAAAATAAACCTCTTTCGTTTTAAAGGGTCAATTTTTAATCAGACTGACGCAGTTTCAATCTTATCCTAAAGTTGTGCTAACTTTATTTTGAACAAATAAAATAAAGCAGTCAAGTTGTGCTACCCATGGATATTTGGGTGTCTGTGCAGGCAGGTTGACTATTCTGATGATTTCAGAAAAGTTTTTGTTATTCATAATTGTTCCTTCATTCAGCCTTACACAGACTTTAGTTAGGTTTGAACGTGATGCATGA
This sequence comes from Brachyrhaphis roseni, assembly GCA_903066815.1. Taxonomy (NCBI): domain Eukaryota; kingdom Metazoa; phylum Chordata; class Actinopteri; order Cyprinodontiformes; family Poeciliidae; genus Brachyrhaphis; species Brachyrhaphis roseni. Next base: position 531 of record CAEFZY010014319.1, read on the forward strand.
ACAGCAAAAAAGGGAAAGAAAATCAGCAAAAGTTTTGTGGATATTTTCACAGACCGAAATAATCATGAGAAACCATGATTATTATTATTTTTTTTATCACAGCAGCAGATAAATGTTCAAAGTATCTCTTCTGTCCAGTGTTATACATCACATTTGTCCATGTTTAAAATCCAACTTCATTTAAAATGCACCAAAGTGTGAAAACTTGTAAATGCTTTATACCGACTGAGAAAATTGAGAGTTTATGAACAAAGGGATAAAAAAAAATATATAAAAATCTTCTTTAGCATAATGCATGTTTTCCTCACTTTACTGCCATCACATATGGTATCCAAAGGATTATTTTAGGAACTGTTACATTATGAGATTGTTTAAAAATGTATATCTTATAAAAAGGATGCATGTAGGGTTACTTGGTGCGATTCGTTTTATCCAAACACTTGCAGATCATATTCTGTAGTTGAATGTTGAAACGGCTACACAGGTTACCATAAATAAGTTTTACTATTTCTTGCTGTTTAATGAATGCCACATTAAACTGATAAAGCTAATTAAGAAAAAAAATGAATGTTTAAAGTTTGAGGAATACGAGGAATGTATTTGATTTGCTAAAAGTTCAGTTTAACCGACCCTAGATAACGTTTTACTGTTCGATTTGATTGATCAAGTAAAAAAAAAAGAAAGTGAGACCTCTTCACCTTTTTCCCCTCATCTACATGGCAAGTCTAGTCAAAGTCCACCTATTTTCTTTTCTGTTTCTCTGATAAACTGTTAGATCTGATGTAGTACTGCTTCTACCCATGAAAAACATTTCTGTGGCTCTTTTCTTTTTCTTTGCCTGATGTTAATTTTTTTGACGTTTGAAACTTAAGACAATATAGAAGAAACTATATGAAAATCTGTTTTATCAGCACTGCTTTAAAAACCTAATAATTGCAATAAATGTAATCTCTTGTCTCATCACAGCGAAACCCAAAATCTTGAAGTCTGAGACAAAAGTTCACCATGGGTATTCACAGTATTTTTTTATTTCATGGAATAACCGGTTGTGTTTATATTTCCTTTCATTTCTAATCAGTTTCTTTCTCCAGACAGACTGCAGTGAGTAAGAGGAGAAAATGAAGAGAAGATCTTCGCTACGGTCCGACTCTGGACAGGAAGAACGAAGTTTAGACAGAGAACATAACCTAAGAAAAAGAAAGAGCATCAACTATCACCATGACGATGAAGATTATTATTATGAGGAAGACGACTGCAACCAGTCCCTAACACACGAAGGTATCCGTTTTTTAAATCCACGCTGCTGAAAGCAAACGTGACTTTAAGCATTTCAAACCGCATTTTATTGAGAGAGCAAAACGTTTGTATTCGCTGGAATTGCTGAGGAATATTTGAGAAATAAACTGGCTTTTCTGTCTGCAAGATCAAGAACTGTGGCCTGTCAGCTGTGGGGCCAAGGAGGGAATGATGGATGTCCAAAAGCTGGCGAAAAGTAAGAACATTGAGTTTGTGTGAAATGATTAATCGGATCGTGACAACAAGCTAAAGGTAGAGCGGTTTAGTGGAGAAATGCCCTCATTTTTTTTTAGGGGATTTTTCAATGTTATGTCAGTAAATGAATGAGGAAAAACATCCTGTTATGTAAAATTTAAAAGCAAATTCATTCTCCAGACATCATTGGCTTTAAATGCCTTTTTAATTGTTTCTCTACGTCTGTCTATGATGGATGTACGACTTCACTCTGCAGGTGAGGCGTGTATCGAGTGTGAGGGACACATGTTCACCCCGCCTGCCTATGAGGAGTTTGGAGGAAGAGGCTCAGCTAAAAAATGGAAATTCAGCATATATTCTGATGGAAAACCTCTGCAACATTGGTTTGATGTAATTTAGGCTTTTTTATGCACCTATTTCAATAAAATACTGTTTTTCTTTTCATTTAATGAACATTTTCCCTCATCACAGGAAGGCCTTCTGTACACTGAGGGATTTAACAAAGGGAAAAAGACAAATAAAGTAAGCGAGTAACACTTGGATGCAAAAACTGTTTTCTTTTCAATAACATTATTATTTTTTTTGTCCAACAGAAGAAAGCTCAATCATTTCAGAACAATGGAGATAAACCAGCTCATAATTTAAGACGAAGCGACGCTCAAGGAGCAGCAGAGTCAGAAGCAGAAGCTACAGACGACTCTGAGAACGACGATGGGATTCCATCAGGCTGTAGAAACTGGTTACCAAGGACCGAGGAAGTGAGAAACGACTCAGACCGTCCGGACGAAAAGCAAGATGAGGAACTGGATGAAATGGAAAACGATGGGGATGATAATAAAGACCTCTCTACACCTAAAGGTAATGTCTTCTTCTTCTGTTTTGGATTTTCCCTTCAGGGATTGCCACAGCGAATCATCTGTCTCCATTTAATCCTGTCCTCGGCATCCTTTGTCTTTACACCAACTAATTGCAAGTCCTCCTTTTGTGGTCTTCCTCTCAGCCTCCAACATCAACATCCTTCTACCGACATAATAATTGTCTCTCCTCTAAACATGTCCAACTCTAAAGTATCTAACACCAGTTGACCCTCTGATGTTCCTGTCACTTCTAAAGGAGAACCTCAACATCTTCAACCTCCAGTGTTTTCCTCAATCTCTTCTCTCTGTACACCAAGCATTGCTGCGTTGCTATGGACCCTAAACACTTAAAGTCCCCCACCTTCTTCTCTTCTACTCCCTTTTGCGTTCCACTCATGACCGTATCATTTGTGTGCATGTATTCTGTCATGCTTAAACCGATCTTTATTAATTTTTCTGCACATGCCTTCACCTCCTTAGCTTTTCCTCTAACCTTCGTCCGGCTCTGATTGCAGATCATAATGTCATCTGCGAACATTGTAATCCTGTCTAACCTCATCAGAGGAAATAAGAAGGGGCTCGGTGTCCAGCCTTGATGCACTCCTACAGCACACCTCACTGCCGTCTAACAGCTCTCCAGCATATCGTTTGCCACTCCACACCTCCTCATGCTTTCACAGTTCCTCTTTCTCTGAACCTAAAGACACACTGCAGCTCCCTCCGGCCGTCTCTCTACTTCTCCATCGGCATCCTTAAAACGACGTACTCTTTCAAATCATTCAAACAAATTCTGTTCCTTCAGTCAGAGTTTGTATCATAACTCCTGACCAATGATGGATTTCTGAAAACGCCTCCTCTGTTTCAGAACCTGATCCGAGGTTGATCATCTCGACAGCCGAAAAACTCGCGTTGCAGATGAACTCGATAGTTCTTCTCGAAAGAATGTCAATGGTAAGATGACCAGCTGGATTTATCCAATGGTTTTTACAACATCACCCAGGTTTGTGACCGCGCTGTTGGTTGTGGAGATAAATCTCTTCCTCTTTGAAAGATTTCCACTTTAACTGTACCATATATGTAAAGATGTGCCTTCTGAGTCAGACTTTCATTGCAGCCCAATGGTTATAATATAAAAATTTAAAAGAACACGTTGGAGGAAATGGGATAAAAAGCCTTCTTCATCTCCAGGAGAAGTCAAAGCTTTGATTAATGATCTAAAATACGAATGGATCAGAGGAAGAGTTGGTTATATTCATGCAGAAAGAAGTTTGTTTCCGATATGAAATGAGATATTATGAAGTACTGATATGCCAGCTGATGTTGGACTTTCATTTTACTCTATGGTGGTTTTCTGTTAATCTGGTTTTCTCTTCTGTGTCACTTCACAGACGAGGAGTCGCTGTCAGACCGCCGCTATGGCACATCAACGCAAAGGTTTATAAGTTTTAATATATCCATATTTTCACAACCTTCTCATTTAAACTTGTTTTAAATGAGAATTTATATGGTTGATTATATAATTTTACAATCGGGATCAAGATATATGTATGGAAAAAAAGCATGAAAACAGCAAGCCGTGTTCAGCTGGAAACACAGCTAGGAGTCGCGTTGTGATGTCAGGATGTGTTTCTGTGTGTGAAGGAGCCAAATCCAACTGCGCACATTAACAAAAACGTCACAGGCTGTGCAAAGTGACAGTTCATCTATTAAATCGACTGAAGTTTAATACATAAAATAAAACCTGGGGTGTCAGAAGTGCCTTTGTGAGCCTGCTGCTTTATTATTAAATTGAATATAACTTGAGATTTCTGTATAATTTTTGTCCAGGTAAACTTAAAAAGTGAGCTGTTATTGTTACAGGTTAATTTTCTAAACTACAGAAAAGTAATTGTGATGGATGCAGAAATATGAATATATGGGCCAATGTTGATATCCAATATTAATAATGCTGCTATGGCAGCATTTATCAATATTTTATTACGTTGTTTTTTGTTTTTTTTTAAATCCAATTACTTGATTAATTGTTAGAATAATCAACAGATTACTAAAATAGTCATTTACAACAGCCCTACTACGGATGTTGGAAGGTAAAGATACAGTACAAACCACAAAGCAGGTCAATTTAAAATAAATTTTCTGCTGTAAAAGACAGTAAAATGGGAGATTTTAGCTAAGTTAGTATTCACTTACGTTTTTAACATCCTGAAGTTTTATGGATTTACGATATGTTTTAGTGAAGCTAACCTACATTTTTACCAAGTCTGATAAATTGTTCCACCTGCAGAGACACACATCCTCATGTGTTACCTCTGAGGTACTTAAGTTTATTTATTTAAACCAAATTTTCTTTCCCAAAGACGATGGGGAAGGAGACGGAGGTTCAGAGATGAATTTCTACGAAAAGACAAAAAGCAGTGAGGGAGAAAAGCTCGAGGAACCGGTGGAAAGTGAAACGGCAGACGTGGCCACAAACACTTCTCCCCAACAAGAACCGGTTGAGCAGAAAATCCACGAATTACTGAGTGAGTACACAAACCAAATGCAAGGTCAGTGGGAAAACTTTAAAATTTGCGATACCTACAATATTTTAAGTTTGCAGGGCTTTCTGCTGAAACTTTGACTATGCCTGGTTCGAGCTTGGACCTATTCGAATCACAGACGACGTCAGAGACGAGGTAAATCGTAGGAGTTCGTTTACTTTGATCAGTGGTGCCGTCTGAACAAATGTTACAACTTTCCCCTTTCCTCCCAGAAGCGTCTGCGATTCGGACAGCACTCACATCTCGGACAAGGTGGAGACCTCAGCGTCGGGGGTCTTAACCAGTTCCGATGTGGACTCGATGGATCTGGACCAGCTGCAGAGGGAAACTCTAAAAACGCAGCTGGAAGCTGCAAGAGAACAAAAGGAGGCTTCAAGAGTACAGAAGGAATATTACACTTTGAAATTACGTCTTTTACAAGCTGGTCGTTTCAGCTCATCGACGTAGGTTGTGATGCAACTTTAACGAACTTTAATGAGGCATTTTCTGTAACAAGAGATTACAAGAGTTGAGAATTTTATTATCACAGCACCAAGAGAAGATTTAGATCATCTGTGGAATTAAACTAGGATCCCAGGGAATAAAATAATGTGAATTTTGAGCAAGCACTGTTTGTTTTTATAAACATTGTTTGTATAAGTAAATAGAGATGTATATATAGAGAGAGGCTATATTTTAAGTTTTCTAAAGTATCTTGTTTTATAGATGACATGACATTTTTCTCACAGTCTTCCTGTTACATTTAACAATTATGTTACAAGATGGTTTTCTGACAATGTTGTTTAACGTTTTTTTGTGTTTTAAGGTGGAAATAAAAACTGTAGATTGCTTAAAAAGTTTACATCAGATGTCTGTCGGGACAAAGGGTTGCAGAAACATTATGGAAGTCTAAATGGGAAAGGGAATTGGGAGTAAAAATGTCAGAGGCTTTCAATAGGGCTCTGACACAACAGACATCTACCAATTCTAAAAGATGGAAGGGATTCAGATGGAAGTGCTTAGATACTTTGTTACACCTCAAATAACTAGTAGACATAGAGAAGAACAGCAACATTGGAGACAATGTGGCCATTGGAACGTCAACTACTCTCATGTATTTTGGTCTGGGCCAAAGTTGGCACCTGGAATCTGTCAGAAAGCTGGGATCATTTTGGGTACGTCATCCCCAAAGACCCCTGAGTTTTTCTGCTGCGGTTGATATCTGGAGAAGTGTTTCAAAAAGATGAGTATCTTTTTAAAGTTCTATCAATTGCAAGCAAAAAAGCAATTACACGGACTTGGCTAAAGAAACTCCCTCCCCAGCTGGACCATTGGCAGGAAGATGTGAAGGAGATTCACTCTATGGAAAAACTGATATGTCTTTTACATATACAAGTACATTCTTACAACAAACGCTGGTCTAAAAGAGCAAGGATGCATAACTGTAACATCTCGTAATGGTTTATTTTCTCTCTTTCTATTTAGCTATGAATCAGTGCTCCAAGTTCTGTGTGTGTTGCATGTTTTGTTGTAATGAAATATGTTAAGAGTATAAAATTAAAAAAAACTCAGAAAAACAAAAGACCAGTAAGTTTTATGGCAGGTTGTTGACAGTCAAAAAAACCAAAAACAACATCCAGCAGTTTATATTTGTACACTCTTATTTACAGATTATCAGTTGTTTCTAATGAACTCTTCCCTATTCAGCCATTTTCTCTTCATCATCATCGTCATCTTTTTCCATCTCTTCCTCCTCCTCTTCGTCGTCATCTTCATCAAAGTATTTATCCTCGGCGTCTCTGCTGACGATGTCCAGGTTGTCGTAGTCGGGGTTGTCGTCCACCTCGCTGAAACACACAAACACTAAAGTGCTTCATGCTCTAGGGGTGAAATAGTTTTTACTGAACATTTCAGGAGTTACTTTCACTGTTGTAAGCAAATATCCAAATGTTCTTTGAAAATATTCAAATTCAACCACATAAAAGAGTGAAACTCATAGATGATTTACATTCATTAAACACATGGTGATGCAATTGGAAGTATTTATTTCAGAGTTTTGATGTTAAAAGTCAAACTTTAGTTTCAATGAAAAATTTAATTTAGACAAAGAAAATGTTTTCTTAATGTGGAAGATGTTGGCCAGCTAAAAGTACAGTCAAATCCAACAAATTAGCAAATACCTCTTGAAAATTGACAACTTTTAAAAAGCAATTAAATGTACCTTTCATACATTTACCCATTTAAATTCTTTATTGGATGGTCTAATTTTCTAATTTTAAATATATCCACTAACTACAAGTGGAAATCTATCAAACTAATCAGAAATAAAGGATTAAAAGCATTTATCTGGTGGGCCACCAGGGGGAGCCGTGGAGGCCCTCAGAAAGCTGGAGGGAAAAATAATGCAAAAATAAAAAGACTGACTTCACTGAAATTTTTTAATCATAAAAGTTTATCTGTTCTTTTAACTATAAGCAAAAATTAAAATGTTATTTACCATGCCCATTTCTGATTGGCTGCCAGTCAAATTCATCATACTGCTTTGCTACTCAAGCTAGCGTAGCAAACATGAAACAGGTACGTTTCTGACTAGAAGAAAACTGAAGGAACCGTTCTCTTGCTAAATGAATGCATTGATTATTGAATAGTGAATAAAAGTAAAGGACAAACATATTTTGCTGGATCGTCTGGGGTTTTTCCCCGAACAGAAGCCACAGCCATTTGAGGCGTCATGTCCTGAAAAAGCCTGGGACCGAATTTGGGCTGTCATAGTTAGGTTTCACTTCTTTATTATTATTGAATTGAAGAGATAAATTACATTTTGCATTTTATTCTCACTTGTAAATAAATAAAAGAAAAAAAACAGTAAAACAACATTGCTCTCTTTAGGGGAAGTTTCTAGAAGTTTACTGAGCTAACTGTGACCGACCTGTAGTTGAAGTCTTTGTCTTTTCCGTCTAGGAATCGCTGATGCATCTGACTGATGAACTCCTCCCTCAGCAGAACCTTCTCCTCTGCACTGGGCTCCCATCCCCTCTGCTGGACTCTATTGTCTATGTAACAAACATTCAGCAGCCGGATTGAGACGGGAAGCACGAGACGAAAAAACAAAAAAAAATACTCATATCTTTTAGCAGTTCCTTACCGTCGTCATCTTCGTCCTCCTCTTGGGCGCCGTCCTCTCTGTCCTGCTCCTCCTGCAGGCGGTTCTGGATGAGCCGCTCCTGGTAGGAGTTCAGGAGGAGATTGGCGAGCCCACAGGAGCCGCCTCCTTGTCCCTCCTGGGCACCGTCCAGCATAGCCTCTTGGGAGCGCTCCAAAACCTGCAACATAAATCCAAGCCAGCAGGTTTTACCAGGCTTCCTGGAAGCTACACACACACACACATAAATATTGTCGATTTAAAAAAATACAAGTCACCTCTTCATCAGTCAGGAACTGGCCGATATATTGCTCGTACAGCAGCGGCTCCCTCATCCGCATCTGTTCCTCACTGAAATACTCGCCGTCTGCCAGAAGAAGAATAGTAAGACCAAATGATCAATATTTACAACTCCAGTTTGTTATAAATGCTCTAGAGAAACACTTTAAGCAGTGAAAACAATAATTGAAGATTTCTTGTATATTTTTATGATTTACCCAGACTATATAGAAATATTGAAAAGCCTAATGATAAATATAAGGAGTTTAATCTGAATGCCTCCATTTTTACTTCATTTCACGTTGGGCTCCCAAATGGACAAAGGCACATACACCTCCAGATTGTGCATATAGACTGCTCATTTCGTCTGTATGTAATTTTCTCTAGTTTTTTTTTTTTGTTCACTTAGATTTTAAGTGTTGTTAGCGTAAGTTTTATATTCTATCCATGAATTGCGGATCAAAATCAGCGTTAAAAATAACTGGCACATTTAGTAAATTGTCTCTGTTAAATAAGGGAGAAAAAAACAACTGTTTTTTTTCCTCTGTTGACTCTATATTGCATTATGTTTCTGTTTTTGACATGATGTAAAGCACTTTGAAATGCCTCGCTGCTGAAATGTGCTATACAAATAAAATTTGATTTGATTTGATTTTTTCAAATACAAAGTTGTTGTTGTTTTATTCTGCCAAAATTAAAGCCCTGGAAAAATATTGACTTTTAATCATCCCACCACGGTTCTTGATGGATGACACAACCAGTTTTTCCTCCACAGCGGTTCCTATGGTAACCCACCCCGTACCTTTCTGCAGCGCTCTGAGGGCAGCGTAACGCTGGTTTCTGACCCTGGTCCTGTTGGTGCAACCAGCAGGTCGCGTCTGCACCAACTGGCTGTAGTGCTGGGCCCTCGGGTCCGAGCTGACGTGGGCGAAAGCAGGAAGGTGCTCAGGCTTCAGGTGGCCCTGATGATGGAAGAAGGTACATCACATCAGTAAGTTGAGCTCTTTTTTTCTTCTCTTATTTAAATTACTACTGTTATTGATTTACTGTTTTTGTCAGTGAAACAAGAATGACCTCTGCAGGCCTCCTTGTGGTCAGGTTGGACATTTGTTTCATTTGTCCTGAGGATCTGGTGGGACCCTTTGCTGTTTAAAAGCTGCCAATTTTTTACTATAGTTCATTGTATTTGTACACTGCAGCATTTGTACTTTGATATTTATCTATGATTATGTTTTCCTATCTCAATATTTCAGTGCCTTTTTACATGCCATCTCTCTCTTTTTGATATTGCCTTTAAAGTGGGTCCTAAGTGTCCCAGAGATGAAAGTGTGTTGGTGCTAAGTATGAGTCGACCCGAAAACCACCAAACTACAGACACGTTCTGAAAGGCTACAACTCCAAGAGCACTGTGAAAATCCAGACTGAAGTTTGTGAATGCTCTCAGGAACAAAAGAAAATAAAAAAACAGAGACAATCCTGGTGGTCAAATGAAAGTGAAACTGATGATCACCATTCGTACACCTGAAAACAACATCCAAACTGCAGTACAGAAGAGACTATATCACGAAAAAGAAACTCAGACCACTGATCAGAGGCAAATTGTCCCAATCCGATCTTTAAAGCTTTCAACCCTTTCCCCACGTTTCGATTGGCAGCCAGAAGACACATAAGGACACTTCCACATACAGTAGCTGTGCAAGACCTGCTTGTTGTCCCCTCGTTGCTGTCTAATCCTGTGTTCCTCTGGCACTTACATGGTACCTCTCCAGGAAGACCAGCGGCCTGCTGCGGTACTGATGCAGCAGCTCCTCCCTCCGCTCCCCGAAGGTCAGCTCGGCCTCTCCGATCTGCTGGCTCTTCACGGGGCTCCCGCTCATGGCTACCGACTCTATCATGGCTCCAACGCAGCTGGGCTCTGCCTGTGGTCAGGAACGCAGTTAGCAGAGAAACGCAAAGAATCCAATGAGGAAAAACCCGCGGAGCCTCACCGAGGGGTCCAGCTGGGCGACTGGCTGGGTTTCTGTTCTGTGTTTGGGTATGTAGAGGTCGCATGTCTGTAAAGGAGCCGCAGGTTCCTCTGGTAACACCGTCCTCCTTTCGCTCTCACACGGCCTGGGCTGGGCTTTGACGGGAGGGTCGATCTCCCCCCACATAGCTAAACTCCAGCAGGTTTTTTACCTGAGATGACGCGATGAGATAAACGCTAACTCACTGCGCGTGCCAAAATGAACGAGTGCGTTTTTTAAATATCTACATTCTAACACGAAAACCGTTATTTAATGCTTAGAGCACACTACATTTACTGGGTTTGCTAACTGTTTTGGCTGCCATAATGGTCCGTCATGATTATGGTCCCCCCTTGTTGCAAGTGAAATGTTGGTTCCGTTCTCAGCCTGTGGTGCCAGCTTTTGTCGCCATCTAGCGGCGGACTGTTGAACGCCAACCACAAACTATTAAAAAATGCATATGGATTTTCTCTTGTAATCTTATCATTTTCTTTGATTTTTTTTTTTTTCATTTAATGCGGTCTGTAGTTCCTTGTTTATTTACTTTATGTTAATTGAAGTCATTTTCTATGCCATAAGAAGCCAGAAAATAACAGTATTTTAGAGTCTAAGAACTATGCTTAATGAACGGGCGCCCCTACAGTAGAAGATCAGGATTCAATTACCCATGTGAAGCATATTAAGGAATATTTGGCTAAGATACGTCTGTAAAAACAAGCTGAACAGGGATTGGTTCCCCTTCTGCATTGTGGCCAGCTTTATCTCCCTCTCAACAGTAGGGGGCGCCGTTGTTGTTGTTTTCCATGAGCTGTGTATTTCACAGCGCAATCTCAGAATGAGGGCTGCAGTAATTATTACATACTTACACGTACAGTTAGACTCATACACTCTGTGCTGCATTTCGTTTTAAGACTCCACCTTGAGGCCAGCACACGCACTACAACGAGCAAATCACATAAAAATAATCTGTTACAGATCAGATACTCCCAAAGCCTCACCGGGTGAAGATAAATAGATCCTGTGTAAAGTGAAGAGACCAGCTGGTCTTGCTATTTAAACCTTTGGCAGAGAGTACAGAGGTTATGAGATATGTAATGGAAGAAGGAGAAGGAAGAGGAGGCAGGGTGGTGTCGGTTGAGTGTACAGTGTAAGTTAGTCAGGGGTGTCACTTCTAATCATCGGACATCAAAACCAAAAGCTGCAATAGGAAGTGCAGAAGTTTTATTCAGTTTGTTGATACTCACTCCTTGATGCTATTTAGATTTTATGAAATAATGTATTTGAAATCATATCTGTGAACTGCACATCCAGACTTTGACTTGGCCCTTACGTATCAAGGATTAACCTTTCAGCTGAATTATGCAGCTGGGCTTTGATTGGGCAACACACAAATCCACTTTGATTTAGACAATTTCGTTGTACCTCAGGCTGTTTTTTCAGGTTGCTGTCCTACTAGAAACTACAAGTCCTTTGTAGTTTCGCTCTGGTACTGCCCTGTATCTTGTCATGTATCGGATACAGGGCAGTGTCCGATACAGACTGTACAGTGTACACTGTACTGTACATTGTACTGTATCGGTACACTCTACAGTACCAATACACGATACTGTATCGTGTATCGGATGATGCACGTATTAGGTACGTGTATCGGACCAGCTTCCTTTTACTTGCTAAAAAAGAGCGTGCTGCCTCCACCGTGTGTTGCTACGAAGATGGTGTCTTTAGAACGATGAACAGTGTTGGTTTTCCCTTAAGGAAACCTTCTTCTGCTTGTTTAGAAGATTTACTGGGGTGGTCATTTCCCGTGCTCATGCTATTATTGTTGACTGTTGCAAACAGACAATGTCAGAAAAAAAAAACTAAACAAAATTTTTGTGCTAAACAAAGGCTAACAGAAATTGAGAAAGTGGCAATCTTTGAACGTTTTGAATCGAACAGCTTCCTGTAGGGATCTCACAACTCTCCCTGAAGAGACAGCGGACATGTTGCCGAGGAGAAAACAAGACAAATAATCATCAGAGAATCATAGCAGCAGGCGGAGGAGGAGGAAGAGCAACTGCAACTTTGAGCTAATCTGACACTTGTTTACAGCTTTATTGTGTTGTAGAAAAATGACACCAAGCTCTCGCTGTTAAAAAGTCGAGGCTCAGATTTGTGACTTTTTATGAGATTAGATAAAACAAAGTCATGACCCATGTGTGATGTGAAACCTGAGAAGATAATTTCAAAAAGTACATCGAAATGTGAGATGCGTGGCTTTAATATTAGCAATCTGGTTTCAGACTCCAGTTACATTAGTTTAATATGCCTAAGTTGGTCTTGGTACATATTCTGAGCAGTTGTTTATTGTTGAATGTTGTATTAACGACCAAGCAAAATCCAGTAACATCATTCGTTTCCTCTTTCAAACACGTCCTCAAAAATCACTTTGACTCAGTTTGACCTAATCTTTCAACCACAACGAGACCAAATGTTTCAATGGTCGGAGGATTTATGCCAGGCTCTATTTTAGATGATGTTCTGCGCTGACAGGATGCTGTGGTTAACGCGTCCCCGTTTCCTTCAAGCCCATAACATTCAACTGCTTCCCCTGCCGAAGCGTTCCCAGCTCATACAGAAGATCAAAAAACTGCAACACGCAAAGATGTGAACCCTTCCTGAATTATCCAACACACCTGGCGGATTTAAATGTTCAAGTATTTTCATTCCACCATTTTCCCAAGAGAAAAAGAAAACAAGCAAAAGCACCTACAATGACAAACACAAAAAACTAATTAGAATGTGAAAAAAGCACATAAACTACATTAAGGAACTTACGAAAGGAATAAAAAATTAAGTAAACGCCGGGGAGAATGCTTCTCAGAGAAAGTTATTTTGGGTTGCCATCCATGGTTTATAAAACTTACTTCCGTTCTCTTAATAGTAACATATTTTTTCTCCCAATGCTCAAAAGATTAGAATGACTATATTCAAATTTAGTCTGGCCAAATCTGAATCTCAGACAGAGCAAACAAAGCTGTTAGTAGGTTGGGTTCAAGTTGAGAGTCAGGATATTCTGAAATTGCTTGAAAGATCAAAACCCAGATAGTGAGAGACAAATACATATGAAACATCTTTTTCACTTTTTTGGGTGGACTTGTTCAATGTAGATTGAAATGATGTCTGTCCTTGGCAGCTCTTTGTCAGTCATTGTTGCTCTTAATTCCTTCCAGGCAGAATAAATTGCATAAGAGCTGAAACTACTGCAGCAACGAGACCAGAGCCTAGAGAGACCGACATCGACAACAGCACGGCCTCCAGAAGGTCAAGCTTCGTACGTTTATGCTCAATTCGCTCTTTCCAAATTAAGAATCCATCATGAATCTGATCCTCCCTGATGGTGATCGGTCACCGACCGATTTAAGAGCAGCTGCTTCCAGGAATCTTGCTGATACGGCATAAAAATAAACCCGAAGAGCCTGATAAGGTTGGCTGGTTATTTGTAACACAACGCTGTGTTGCACATTTCTTTGTGTTTTTGTTCTAGTTTTTAGTTGAAAAACTAACTTGCAAGTAACTTTTCAGCAAGATACAAGAGCTTGTTTTGAGTCTATGATTGCTGAATTTTATTATTATTTTTTAAAGTACTAGTTCCACTGGTAGATTTTTTCCACTTCAAATGTTATAAGTGAAAAAAAATCTGCAGGTGAATAGTACTTTTTATCAATATTAAGGAATTGTTGACTTAAACCAAGCTACTTTATCTTATTAGAAAATTACCTATCAGCTAATTTAGTCTTATTTTAGGTGTAGAGACAGTGATGTCAGCAACGCGTTACTTAGCAACGCGTTACTGACGTCGGACCACTTTTTTCAGTAACGAGTAATCTAACGCGTTGCTATTTCAAATCCAGTAATCAGACTACAGTTACTTATCGAAATCACTGCGTTACTATTTTCTTTTGTAATTTAATTTTATTTCCTCTACGCGTCTTGGGGAGTGACCGCCGTTTCTATGCGACGGTATGAGCAGCGACAAAAACATAAACAATGGAGGGAAGAGGGAGATGCGCATTTTGTTGCTGGAAAAACAGGAACTATTTTGAGTTTTGCTCTAAAAGTCCGATTATTATAAGCGGCTTTGAGCTTGTTTTGTTCTTTCTAAAGTCGCTTGCAGATAAGCAGACATAAACCCCAGAATTTGTCTGACAAAATCCTATTTATAGTTTTCCAGACAATAGAAACACACAAAAACACGCACCAATTGCAAAAGGTTTTTTTTGTACTAATGTAAACAATCTCCCCTTCAGTTCAACCTTATAAGTGGAGACACATTGTTGATGTTACAATTATAAAATAACTTGCAATTAAGTATTGGCAAAGATCAATGTAATCTTCACAGGCGGTGGAGCGTTGTTGTTAGCAGCTGCTGAAAGTAACTAAAAAAAGTTACTTTTAATGTAACTTAGTTACTTTCCAAATCAAGTAATAAGTAATCTAAGTTACTTTATCAAGGAGTAATCAGTAATCTGATTAAAGTTACTTTTTAAAGTAACTATGCCATCACTGTGTGTAGAAATATTCACACTAGAAACCAGACTAAAATACTCAGGTTTTGTGTTTTTTCTTCTTCTTTTTTAGTGTGCTTCCTCTCCTGAAGGACTGAGGAGTTATTTTAGAAAACATATTTAACACAAAACCTTGATAATAAACTCTCTCAAAGACGTTTGTCTTCTCACTTTCCTCCAACTCTGTTGTTTTTGAGTCAGACCTGCCGATTTCGCTTGAACGCACCACCAACCCGTTATGCTGGATGTAATCCCGACTGACAGACGTGAAGAAACTACTTAGATTATTACCTCGGAAGCGGGCCCTCTCTCGCCTCCTAACGCCGTGTCATATTATGGGACATCACCTGGGAAAGAGCCTTAACAACAGAGACAACCGCAAGGTGTCAGCGGAGGTGAACGGACGAGTCAAACCCGGAGGCGCGACGAGGTGACGGACAGAAAGCAACAGAGACAGCGCTGACCCCATTAGAAACCCACCTGAGCCGTAAAACATCGAAACAAATCATTTAACGGCCTTTCTTGTTTCCTACACATAAAACAGAACTCCTCCTGTAGACGAAAAACATTCAGATTTGCTGTAAATTGTCGAATTTCCGTAAAAACAAAAACAACCCCCCCCCCCCCCAAAACGACACGGTGGAACTCGGCGGTGGCAGTAGGAACGGTTGCTATGGTGATATGACTTGCGGTAAATAAGCAACCGAAAAGTGTTCCTTTCTTTTTACTTTGGGTTAGTAGCAGACGTAGACCACAGAAAGTCCATCAAATTACTAAAAAAATATTCATTTCATTTTAGCAAAGTAACTTTTACTGAAAAGTTGAGTTTGGGAAACATTAGCTTAACTCTCATGTGTCAAACTGTGACGGACACATCTGGTCCGTCACAGCTTTTTATGTGGCCCTCTAAACTCCAAATTACATCAATAAATCCTTCCAGTTTTTCCACAAATCTGCAAATTTTCACAAAAAATCAACTAATCTCACTTTTTTTTTCTTATTTTACCGCAAATTTTCTCAAAAATGTTAAAAAATATATTAATTTTAAGTAACTGTTGCCTCAGCCTTACTTGATGGGAAGTCATAGTCTATAATTGATATGGCGGCAAGTAATAAAAAGTCACATTTAACACCATACATTAGCGCAAATGCCATAAATTTTTTTAAAAATGGCACCACAAAATGTGCAATCTTGATTGCAACAAACCACAGAAACAATCACAAAATCCTGGAGGAACAGCTATTTATTGATATTTTAACATTTTAATGAGCTTTATCAATATATTCTGGCACAACCGGCCCTTTAAGAACATTCAGACTTTTGATGTGGCCCGAACTGAAAATGAGTTTGACACGCCTGTCTTAACTGTATGTTCTTAATAATTTGATCTCTTTATTTCCTCTTTCATTGGTTTACATTTGTATGCTGTACTAAACGAGTTTAATTAAAAGCATTGCAGACATGCAGCGCATGAAAGAATGTACTTGGATAATTATATAACTTCCTGGGATTTTAGGAAGTTCTTCCCAGACTTGGACATTAAATGCAGTCACATTGCACTGATAAACAATATATTAAGGTTTATATGGTAGAATGGCCTAGCTCTGAAAGAGAACAATGATTCTCAAAAGTAATTACTCAGGTTTGTATATATTTAATAAAAAGAGTTGGGAAAACTATGTAGAATGAGTTGATATGACGAGAAAATGTATATAAAATAAATTGTATTAGCTGGAAACTATCAGACCGTAGACGATGAAGTGAAGGACGCTGCGTCTCTCAGGCCCGCTGTCAGCTCTCTGCTCAACTTCTTCTTTATGCCATCATTTCCGGTTACTGCTGATGTGCTGCAGATAGACCTTTATAATTATTATTATTATTATTATTTTTGGACAGTTTAAATTGGGGAAGCTTACAGTTTCCTCACGTTGCTGGTCAGAAATTCATGCAGCTAATCGGTCTCTTAAAGAAATCATAGATGTGGAGATAATGTGGGATGGTTTGCATCGTTTTTATTAGCATAATTGCATTTCTGAGTGGCTCATTTTCTCGTAATTGATTTGGATTTACAATCAAGCAGCAGTTTAGTCATCGTTCTGCATTCACTGGCGCAACCCGGTCAAACAAATGGTTTAGTTTTTCCTCTCAGTGTAAATCAAACATGATCTTTAGTCTTAAATCGACTTTGTTAGCAGGAAACAGTCAGAAAAAGACATTTGGAGAAGGAAAAGCCGGCACAGTTGTAGTGTTGGTGTGTTTATAATGATTTCTTTAGGCCTTGATGAAG
Organism: Brachyrhaphis roseni; assembly: GCA_903066815.1. NCBI lineage: Eukaryota > Metazoa > Chordata > Actinopteri > Cyprinodontiformes > Poeciliidae > Brachyrhaphis > Brachyrhaphis roseni. The sequence goes on from CAEFZY010014319.1 coordinate 17,660, forward strand.
ATGGTGCGCACTGATCTCAGATCAGAGGCGGCCAGGATGTGCGCCTGTTTGTGTCTGTCACCGGCTGAAGGACTGAGTAAAGCAACAGCTGTGGCAGCCAGCTTGATCACACACTCACCGACATCCGACACACATGAAGGCACACACACACACGCACACGCATTCGTCTCAGTTCGCCTTTGCAACAGGCGAAGCGCTTCCTGAGCTCCACAGTGGTTTGGAAGTTGCAGGCTCTGATTTATTTATTTAACCAAGTGGATGGAAATCGTTTTTGATCACCTGTGATTGCTGAGACACTTCTTTTTTTTAAATTTTTTTACATTTCTTCAGTCTGCAGGATTTTCTTTCATTTCTTTCCCCCCCTGTGGCCCGCAGCTTAACTCTGTAAGAGGATTCCTTCGCACTAAAGACTTGTGGCAGCTGGAGCATCTGCATTGACCCCGCCCCTCTCAGCGCTCAGCCAATCAGCAGCGACATGGATGAAAGAGCCGTGAGATTCCTGTTGGAGCGTCGCGCCTGCCTGAGCCTCAGAAAAGGTGGGAGGTTTGGTGTTGGTAGGAGCACAGATTTGAACCTTTATTTGAATCCGGGAAAGGTCACCAGGCCGGGTGGTCACCGGGTTCGAATCCCGGTCACTGGGCCGGGATTCGAACCTGCGACAGTCACGTTGAAGGCTAAGGCCTCCTTATGTGGGTTGTGCTTAACTCCTGCACCACCACAGCACCCACAAAACGCAGCTAATCTATCTCCAGAGCCGACGTGCCGTTCAGATTTATTTTCTGAGCTGAGGTGATCGGATGACTTACATGTGGCTGGGCGTCAGATGGGCCCCAGCCAGCCGGCACAGTGAGGCACAGGTCAGTGCATGACCTCACCAACCTGAGCTGCGACCGGCATTTAAACCCAGGAAACTGTTAAAGGGAACTGTTCCCATTTCAGCCACAAACTTCAATGTACATCAGAAGGATTCAATGCTGTGGTTTTCCACAAGTCAAAAAGCCGTTTTCTCTCCTTCTTTAGCAATTCGCTCTTATCAGTTTGATTGTCTACATGTCACTGGTTCCCAGTTTAAAGTCTAGACTTTGTGGATTGGTTCCCTGTGGGGGAGCGTCGGACCTAAAGTGACAAGATATTAAAACATTCAAGTGTGCGAGATTCTTTTCTTAAAAGGAGTGAAAGAAAGAAATCCTTGATTGTAAATGACCTTAGTAGAGTTAATTCATATCACAAATCCCTCACCAGTATTTAGTTTTCATATTCTGCAATGCAATATTCCTCCTCAGTTCTCTTGCCAATAGTTGCAGGTCTCTTTTATACACAACATCTTCCTGTGTGTGTGCTGGAAGTTTCCAGAAATTCATCTTTCTGTCCAGGGGGATTAGGATCGCAGCAGTTGCAAGCAGAAAACTGAGCAGAGGGAGGATGAGGAGGACGGTCTTCATACACTAAGAGCTCAAAGTAAAGTAAAGTAAGGGACGTTTACGGAAGGACGCGCTTGCCAAATCTACAACACAGAAGACTGATTATGTTTGTTTTGTAACGCAGAGTTATAGAAAGCCACCGGCAGATACATATCTAATAGATGTCTCAGTGGTGAAAGACATTCAAAACAAAACTCCAGAGGGAGATCTGTCTGCTGCATAAATTCTGAGCTGGGCGTTAAATATACGGCAATATATTAACGCCATAACTAAATGTCTCTGTGTCTCCCCAGGGACAAACAAACTGTCTGTAAATACAGCAGGGAGAAACAAAGCACGCGGAAAGACGAAGATAAATGTTCCAGCGTTTATCAAGCCGATTTATTTATTTTTTATTTTTCTGCAACCATTACAAGAATTTTGCAACAACACATGCAAGCGAAGCAGCAGAAGGGGTCAGTGCAACTGCTCTACTTCCATTTAGTGAAACATGGAGACAAATGACCATGGAAAATTTTAAATTGGAGATGTATTTTAACCATATTATTTTCCATCTTATTTCCAGCTGACTGTCCTGAAATTCAACAATCAGGTCTCTGGTTTAGCTGTAAATAACTGAGTGACAGTGTGTGTCCGGAGACTGAAATTTTGTTTAAAATTTTACTTCTTGGCCTACAGGGGAAAAAAAGTATGTTTTGGCGATTGGAGCATTAATCAGAAAATAATTTCGGAGGCCGGTTCTAGAAGAACGGCAAAGATTCTTCTAGATCTGCACAGATCTAAAGCTCAGATGGTGAAATTTGTTGACAGGCCAACTATTAGACACAAATCTGACCTTTAAGGTGGAGAAACAACAAAAGATGAGTTCTGTTCGCCAAAAGTCACGCGGAAGAACACGTTCTGGTCAGGTGATATAGAAACTTAAATAATTAAATCTCCATTCAAAATACTACTAATGAAGAAAACAATGTCTGTCGCCCCGAACACACTGTTCCTACAGCTTCTATGCAGTATAAATTTAGGTTAGCTGAAAAGCAAAACATGCCACACTATTCAGATGTGCATTTATTTGTACACATTTTGACACTCCTACATCATTTTCTTTCCTCTTCACAATTTAACAGAACAAAATTGAGTCTGCAGCTGCTCCCCCTGCGGCCTCTCTGTGACCCCTAACAGAAAAAAAATAAAAATAAATTACAGGTAAATAAAAACGTTGAGACTTCAGAATTTGCTCCCCCTTCATTACGGTGCAGCACTTGAACTACGCTGTAACTGCTGAGCAGGGCCACGCTCGGCGCCGCACGCTGACATTTGAGCAATGAGCACACGCTCCTGAAATAGACTCGGCGTCGGCACGTTGCATCACTTTCCTGCCATTTCTGAGCGTAAATCATACAAGTGTTTCGTATAGTACTATGTGGCACACACGTGTTGTGATTGTTAATTGCGGCCGCCTGTGTTGTGCCTGCAAGCATCAGAGGTGCTTTCAATGGGAACTGGGGGGTCGGCGCTTGTGTTGATAGTGTGCCGGTGTCCGCCTGCAGCAGGAGGCAGCTCGGTCCCTCCGAGGCAGAAACACAGAACTCGTCCTGCGTCTGGCTCCGAAATCAGAGCGCAGGAATGTTTTGTATCCGAGACTGCGGAGTGACACACATATATGTCTGCAGGATGGTTTGGGCGACTCCGAGACGTCTGATTAGTGCTTCTTTAAATGCAATAAAACACGATTTCTAAACCTGAGGGCGCGACTTTTATTCAAATGAACACAAAACCGGATTATGACAGGTACAGTTTAGCAACATGAAAAGGCGGGAAGGAATCGTCTTTTTTTTTTGCATGTAGGTAAACAGAGATTTTACACAATGATAGGAGAAAAGTGGATGTAGAGTTGAGAATGGAAAAGAAGGGAGAAACAGGTGAAAAGATTTCCATTTGTACTTTTGCAAAACCATGTATGAAAATTGCAATGTACAGTATCCTTACAGTGCTTGTCTTTAAAGTGACCTGTTGCTGTTTTCATTTCTTTACAAAGCTGGATGACTTTACAAAATGTTTCTAGATTTAAAGAATAATGAATGTTGCAACTATGCAGTGTTTTGGATGAACTGAATTCCTAAGTTAAGCAAATAAGTTAAACCAGCGTCCTAACGTGGAAAGCTTGAGGTTTTTAGCAATGTTAAGCTCCAACATGGCCGCCGCATGACTAACACACAGCGACGCTTGAATTTCTAAACAGCTCAGCTCACGTTCTTACAGTTTCCATCTCATTAAATGAGTCACCAAATAGTCTGTGACTGTTTAATGTTTGCATGCATAAAATCTTGGGTAAAAAAATAAATTTACTATTAGCTTGTTTTGCTAATGCCAGAAAGGTTGCATAAAAATGAGCAATTAGTATGTGTTTCGTTTTATGGTAATTTAACGAACATGTTATGAGAGGGCTGGTAAAACAAAACAGGACTGCTTTCTTTCTATTTCTTTTTTTTTTTTTTTTTTTGCACAAGCTCAGTCGTGTTTTTAAAGCTTTTGTTTCCCCAATTTATGTGATAATCTATTTGAAAAGCTGCATTTCTGCCCACTTTGTCTCGTGTTATTTTTAGTTTGATGATCTGAAACCTGTAAGTGTGACAAAAAAAAAAAAAAGGCAAAAATAATGAGAAGAAATCCATCGGGGGAAATACTTTTTTCACAGCTCTGTTGATTTCTTATTCAGTGAAAAGGGAAGTGAGCCGGAAGCACTCACATAAAAGTGTTTTTAACATTTTTAAGCTGCTTGATCCTCCTTCCAGGCACAGCTGATTAGGTGACCCCCTCAGTGCGCTGTAAGACAAAAAAAGCGCACAGTTATGTGCTGACATATAACCACAGTGAGAGTGTGTGACACAGACCTCAGTAGTGAAAATGCTCCCAGGCACCTCGTGTTGTTACGCCTCACAGTTCAAACCGCTGATCTGCAGACGAGCGCTTCCTGCTCCTTTATAACTTCATGTCACCTTGGAAGTTAGCTCTGCTGTCTTCTGAGAAACTGAGACGCTGAGTAGGCTTAAGAGCTTTGCATGGGGTATAAACTCAGAAGCTCTTTCGGGTGTGATGCCTTTATTCAGTTTCTTTTTTTTGTTGTTGTTTGTGGGGGGGGTTTTTTCTACAGACTGTCAGTGAAGATCAAGTGATGCCGCTTATCACGCCGGTGTTTTATCTAAAACTCGAAACAGGAAGCAGCTCGAGTGTGAGCTTCTTCAACTTCCCTTTGTATTGTGTGACACAATCGCCGGGGCTCTTCTCGGAGAGGCCACGACTTTTGACTGCAGCTACGATAGAGAAGATAAAATCCTCAAACTTGTTGCTTTCCAAAGACAGCGACGTTCTTGTATTTTTCTTCCGTACTCTGCTTGATTGAGCAATGACTCTACTTCTGAGCTTTTTTGCATGTCTAAGAGCAAAGGTGGGGGATAGATGATGCATCACTGGTTTAATGATGCTTCCCAATAAGCCGGGACTGACGTTTGCATCTTCTTTTTTTGGTTCAGTTCTTCAGCTGAAGCTTCAACAAAGAAGAAGCAGAGAAGCGGTGGAGAGCTGTGGAGCCATGCCTCGTAAGTAAATCCTGGAACCAATTTATGCTTTTTTTTTTTTTTATTTAAATAAAGCTAAATATGAATGTGGTTCTCTTTTATGCAGAGAACCATTATAAAAGATGTCCTTCTATAATGACATCTTTATAAGTGATAACATACCCGGTTCAGTCTGCAGTTTTTACTCCAGTCAAACTAAAAAAGAGTAAATATGTAGTTTTCATCCACTTCTGCTCAGTAACGGTGAGGGAGGTATTATAACTTAAACATAACACTTAAAGCACCAGGGTTTATATAGAAAAATATTCAGATTCTATTTTGTGGTTTTAAAGGCTCTACATTGAAAACAGTGAGAAATAAAGACATAACTTGAAGGTTTTTTCTATCTATTCTCTCTTTTGCTCTCGGCTCCCACACAGAGCTGAGGGCCACTCCTCAGCCCCTCCCACTGCAAACTCTTCTAATTAACTAAAAGTTAAAGAATCTCAATATGAATGTTTGCTACCTTTGACAAAAAAACCCCTTAAGATTATGAAAGCAGTGTAGCAGTTTTGCTAATGAGGCAGTGTATTATGATTCGATCTTTATTGTTAATGTGTTTCTTCTTATTGAGCAGTGAAAGTACATAGAAGGTGTTACATGTCTTTTGCTTGAAGTATTTACTTACTGGAGGGTTTTTATTTGTGCTGCAGAGCCACAGCTAAAAGCTAGCAGCTAGCTCCTCACTTCAGCACCTGTCACGACTCCACATTAAATAAATGTCCTCATGACCCAAACAAGTTCTAAACACTGACAGTAAAAGTTACCAACCAAAACGTCAGATGAGGGAGGGAAAAAGTTGCAGGATTGCCTCAAGAAGGCTGGATACTGCTGCTTTTCTAACTTCCTGGGACAGCTGTCTGTTCTGCATTGCTAATGCGTTGACATTTTGCTCTCGGTGTCATGCTAACGTTATAAACGTATTGAAAACATGAGTGCAGTGAGGTTTGATTACATTAATAATGGACGAACGTATTAACGTGAGTAAAGGGATTTAAATAGGCTTTAATACTTGAATCCTGAACAGACTGGAGATAAAGGAAGGATGCACTTAAAAATACTATACTTACCAGAAAGCAACTTTCATAATATGCTAGACTGTTTTCCTGTTAATACTTAATTTCAACATGTCTTTTAACACGGCTGTTTCCTTGGCAGCTGCATGTGCAGAAAAGCCTCGTTGTCTAACCGTATAACCCAGATGCAGCAACTTCAGGTTGAGGTTTCTCTTTCTCAGTCAGCACTGTGAGAATCACCTCTGGCTGTTTCTGGTCTGAATGGGATTGCGGTGAAGACAAATCCGCCGTCCCCCGATAAGACGGCACTTTCCGTCTTCAAAAGCACGTCGTCCCGTAGAAGTCTTGCATCAGCTACAGCTATGAATATTCAGAAACTGCTTTGACGCCGCTCGCCGGATGATTTTCCGTTTCCCATTAAGCTAAGAAAAAGGACGACGAAAAAAAAAAAGTGCTACGTTTCAGCTGCTTCCAGAGCTTTTAGCTCAGCGAACCGCACCTCCTCTCCCTTTTGTTCATTTTCATTACAAAGCACTTTAGAAAATGTGTCATTGTGCTGCTTCCCACTGCATGCGTTAATGCCATCGTGTTCTCACACATTTCTGCGTCGATGTAAAACTTCTTTGGCCTTCAATTACTCCGAGCCATGCTGCCTTTTTCTGCATACATCTGCTCATTTATAGCCATTATTTATTTTTGTGAGCGGTGGGTTTCTATCTTTGCCCTTCGCAGTAGTTCTACCGATGTGACACAAATATCTTCTTTTTTATTCATCACAGATGAATTAACCCCCTGAAAACTACTCATATAGTACAGATTATTTCTTCCGTCGCAGTTTAACTCAGTTGCTCTTATCTTAGTTGCCAGACAGCAGCGACAACAATGCTGAGATTAGTCAGAGCCTTTAAAAAAACGAGACGTGCTGAATGCAGCTTGCCACCCTTAACGATGACAATTGGAGCAGTTGATGTTTTCATCATCGGGCTTGTTGAGAAAGCGCCACATGTGGGCGTGATGGCGAGTTGCGACAGAAGCCACGGTGAAACGGCGATCAGACGCGGCGTGGCCGCAGTTTGCTTTATCTCTGCTCTTATCCATTCTGGTTTGCAGTGGCGAAATGCAAATGGGTTGTTCGCACGCCTACGTGTTGACCAACATCTTTTTTTTTGTTATTGTTTCTACACGGAGTCTTTGTGTCGGGTCTAGTTGCAGTGACAAAGAGAGTTAAGCTCTTCTTTTAAAATGCGAGTGAATATTTAATTTACCGTAACTGGAGAAGTTCATTTTCAGACGTTTTCAGAATGTTCAGACCGGAAAAGACAAGAAATGTATTTTATTTTATAAAAAGGAAGTAGTAAAAACTTCAAACCATGTTGTATGATTTAGTTTTTCTGGTTTGCACTCGTGGTTTTTCCATACATGTGTGCCCACATCCTGAGCAGTAAACCTGTCTACAACTGTGCACAGGTTTTAAGCCTCACCTCATTTCTTTCTTGCTTTGGGAAGTAGTGCTCTCCAGGTTTCGTCTTTCAGATTTTTGTCTGCTTTGTAACATCTTCTCTTTCCAGAACTTGTGTAACAAATGTTACACTTCAGACGTAAAAAACACAGAGAAATCGATGGAGCATAAAAGCAGAAGCTTTGAGCTAAAAAAAATAGGAAGCAGATGAACAAGTTCTTAAAACGATGATTCTCTTGTTGGTCTAAAACTAAACAATAATGTCTGCATGTCAACTGTCTGCTTGTCTACCTTAACACAAATGTTACCTCGAGTGACCTATGCACTTCTTCCTTCTTTCAACAAGGTTTAAGTAGGTGTGTGTTAAAAGGATTTAATTTATTTTTTTACTGTTGTTTCTGAAGCACATTTTGGAGGTCAGACACTGATGTTGGACAAGAATGTCTCTGCTCTACTTCATCCTTGAGATGTTCTATCAGGCCAGTCAAGCTCCTATAAACTAAACTTCCTCATCCATGTTCCTATTCTACTTGTCCAAACCGTAAGTTGGGAGGATATAAGTATCCAAAATGTCTTGCTAGGTCCAAAGCATTGGGAGCCTGAGACACCCCACAACATAAACCCTTCTGCACCAAACGTTACTCTCCACACAAAGGAGTCAGTCATTGCCAAGCCCAGACTCGTCCTTTGGATTGGCAGTCAGAAATAACTCTGAAGAAACTGGTCTAGAGTCCAGATTTGACGTGGTTTATAGAAGAACATTCAGTGTTTTGGGATGGTAATGTCAGGCGTGGATGCAGCCGCCTGGAAATCCAATGCACTGTTTTTGAGCTAATCTGAAGGAAGTCTAGAGCTATGCACCTATTAACTCTGAAGAAAATGGCCGACCTTTTAAAACTTTGTACTTCAGCATCTCTGGTTTGTGGTTTTATGTGACCTACCGCTTGGTGGCTGAGTTGCTATCAAAACAGATGCCATGAATATCTGTCCGTCTGTCTTTCTGACTGTGTCTACCTACTTACATATTACATTTCTAGCAACCTACCTACCAAGCTACCTATCTATCTAGCAACCGATCAAGTTAACTACTTACCTATCTCCCTACATACCTAGCTAAGTAGCTAGGTAGCTACCTCCTTGGCTAGCTACTTACCTAGAAAGCTTCCTATCTAGTTACTTACTTACCTCCCTACATACCTAGCTACCTACCTGGCTAGCTAACTAGCTCACTACAGTTCAAGCTACCTAAACAGATAGCTAGCTATCCTGCCTACCTGTTTACCTAGCTAGCCACCTAATTGTCTAACTAGTTACCTAGCAACCTGCTTTCCTAGCTACCTACCAACTAGTCACCTAGCTATGTACCTTTTGTATTCCTTTTTAAAATAAAGATTTTCTTGGTCCTAAAATGCAGAAGGACTATTTGCATTGAATTTTCACACTTATTCTCATGCAGATTTTCACCATTAGCTCAGACTCTCACTGTGAGAGACGTCTGCAGGTGCTTTCCTACTTCTCGAGATCACATAGTTGTCATGACACCCTGAATCATGAGTGTGACTTTTCACCTCACTTTCACAGGGTATTTTTATACCTTGTGAAAAAGTGAAGCCTTATAGACTTGCTAAAGAATTCAGGATTCTCACTCTGCTACATGCGATGATCTAAATGAAACCTTCCACTAGAAAGAGACTGAGCTAATCAGGATGGAAGTGAACTTTCTTCACTGTTGAGAGCATGTTTAAAGTCTTGCGTCTAGGGGTTATGATGGACGTCTTTTCTTCTGAAAGTATCTGAAGCACTAGAGTCTGACATCTCTGGTCTTTGGGGTTTGTGACATTTGCAAATGTATTGGGCAGTTTAACCAGCTGACCGGTTGGGCAGTAAAGCAGAATGCAGAGAAAGCTTTCAGTTCACACACAAGGGAGAACAAAGCACTCGTCAGCAGCGGAGAGAACATAAAAAGACCATCAAGACCAGATAGGAAGTGATGCTGCTGGATGTTTTCAAAGTTTAAAGACCAGCAATGTTAGTTAGTCACTCAAGCACATAATGGGGTCTTTTCTCTTTGACCTGATCCCACCCCTCTCTGTTTCTCTCTCTTCACTTTCCATTTGGTCAGCTATTCTTTTTCGCTAGCTCCTTTTGTTTTAGTCTTAACACTTTAATGTATTTCTACGCGTTCCACTTTACAAAAGATGACTCCCTACTCATCCCTCCATCACACCCACCACTCATTCTGACTGAGGCAGGCTAATACTCAGCGTAGCGCCCCCCTTGTGAAAGAGTCAGGGTCCTAAAGAGAGGTTGATGTCTCCGGGGTGCGCAACAGCAGAGCGACAGTGTGCAGCGACGTGAACTGAGGCTTAAGCAGGTACCCAGAGTCTCGCTCGGAGTTGCTAATCCAGTCAAATAGGGGCGTGTGTGTGTGTGTGTCTAAAAATCAAGAGGGACGTGACTGGGACAAAAGCACATTATCTGCTGTGAGCTCCAGTAGACGGGGCTTGACTGAGACCAGGAAATCGTCGACTTGGCATCTTCGATGACCTCTTTGGCTAGTCACTGTGAAATGATTGAATACTTTGTTTGTGACAATTCTGGGAGAAATTTTTGACTTTTTTAAATACTACCTACTAATGCTGAGAGACATTTTCACTGCATGAATAAAAAATCTAAGAAAAAATGCCCGTTGTAGAGCATTGGAGGTATTAACTCCAATATTTGTTTGATTTATTGTCTGTTTATCTACCACTCAAGTTACGTGATAGAAATATGAATCTAACGCAAGTAGCCCCAGAATTTGTTTTGTTTTATAAAAAGTGACATCCTTGTCAGAATTTTTGCTCATACGCCACTTTTGAAGTTTGTAGGACCTGGAATCCAGGTTTAATAGAAATAAATAGCATAAACTTCCAAGCCTCTAACCTCTGTGTGTTCACAGACCTGTAGTCTCCAGAAGTGCGGCTGCTTTAGCTCAGCGTTTTGGACGCGTTGCCTTTCCACTTTGAGTGATTTCTGACCCGTTCCAGCAGCTGCTCTCAGAACCACTTTCCAAAAATATGACACATTTTATTTTATCATTGTGAAAAGATATGAAAGGCTGCAAAACGATAGCAGACATTAACTGTGCTGAAACGGCAATCAGGCAGAGCTTAGGCTGTAAAAAACAGCGATAACTGTGCCCATCAATAACTCTGTGCTTAACCGATGAAGGGAAGATGCATTTGGAGCCACCTTGCTCTCCTCAGGTGCATTAATCGGCACGCAGCAGCGTTAAAGGCCACTGTGCTTTTTCCTCTCCGTTTCATGTCTTTATTCTTCTTCCAGCTCTTAAAAGTTCGGCTGCCTTCCACCAGCAGAGACGGGGATTGGATCGAACACAGGTGAGCAGAGCAGTCGCCTGAGATGAAACTGGTTCATTTTTCTTTTTTCTTTTTTTTTTTTTTTAGCCTTTAAGAGGCTTAGCAACAAGCGGCGTTGTTCCAGTGACTCTAGGTCATAGAGAAAATCTGAAGGAGGAAAAAACAAACCTAAATTAGCTGAAATATAACCATCTGCTCAGAGTATGAATAATGTTACAGGAGCATGAGGTGCAACGCACATTTATTCACTAAATCTGTGTTTGCGTCTCGATTATCTGAATTTAATAGAGATGCAAGTGGGAATGTATATAAATTGCATCTCGGTTACCAGTGGTTGAAACATTTAATCTAGCTCTCAGCTTTGCAAAAAGTGGATAGCAGAAATAAATTGAAAATAATACCGAACTCTTAAAGGCACTACTTTGCCAAAGCATTGAGGACGCACGACCTCCAGGGACGTCCGACTCATAAAACATGGAGTTTAATATAGAGCTGCTTCACCTTAATGGCGGCGTTTCTCAATTCCAGTCCTCCTGTCCTGTAAGGCATATTTTAAATGTATCTCAGTTTCAGAACACCTGATCCAAACGACTCCACGACCGCCTCCTTGTTAAATCATCCACTTATTGGAGTCGGGTGGTGGCAGAAAGGGGGACACCTAAAACACTGCGGTGCTCAGTGAGGTCCCCGAGGACCGGGATTGAGAAACGCTGGTCTATGGAGAAATAAGACGTTCTTATGACATCACAGTTCCACAGCAGAAACCTCAACCCACTTTTTACAAGTCCTGTATCATGGGCTCTGTGTCTTTTCACACCATTTAGGCAAAGTGGCAGAACTATTTGGACAATAATAGCTGAGATTTGTAGACCAGAAGCAAACTGACCCTATAGTCACTTGATCAGTTCCTCATTTTGTCTTGGCTTCATTAATCTGGACAGGTTTGCCAGTATCATTGGCCTTTATGTGATTGTAATGTTTGTTTTGCAGGCTGTGCACGGTCACAAACAGAAGATCAGGAGTGAGTCAGGGAGTCCCCAGGCAATCAGGATGCGGATCCTGGACGGTAAGAGACACACTGCGTCACGGCGGAGCCACTCCAGTTCAGGCTGGTCTGACAAGTACTGCTCAGCATTTAAGGCCCCATTCTCATTCTTAAAACAACAACAACAAAAAAACATCCTTTGTTTGCTTTGTCCGTTCTCTAGAGAAGCTTCAATCCAAACACGTTCAGCACAGAAACGGTCGCCTTGCTGACGACTCGAACAACAGAGCGGGGCCCGTAGAGCTGATCCACAGAAACATCCTGCCTGTGGACGCATGTTTCAAACAGGCCGTCACTCGTAAGTCACGCTGGCATTTTCTGTTTGTCTCATAAAACACAGCATCGACATTAATCTATTATGAGAAAACTGTCCACCAAAATACTGAACTTTTGTTCAACAGCTAACGTTGTACCACACAGTTGTTGAGCTTGTTGTAGAGAAAATATTAACTTATGTACTGCACAGGTTTAATAAATTTTTCATTTGACTATTTAAAAGCCGCTAAACAGAGCAGGTGAAAAACATGTTAAGTTTTATGTAAACAAGGGCAAAGAGGCTAACAAACAACAGAGGGAGCTTTGAAAAGTTTTCTGCCTTTCTTTGGCCACGTTTCATTTCTGAGAGATGTGATCCAGCTGAATAGCAAGTGAAGATGATGAAATCTCAGAGTAACATTTTAATAGACCCCGGAAATCCAGGGAGTAAACACATCGAATGTTATCGATGCAAAAGCTCAGAGAAACTAAAACTATAATGTGAGTCAAGATCGTCTTAGAGTTACATTGTACGTCCAAGAAGTTGATCTAATGCTTTTCTTCAAAGCTTCCAATAACATGAATCCAGGATCCATTTGCCTCCCAAACTCGGCCCACTTAAAAACTGCTAAACCGCTGCAACGCCTGTGCATCTGCTAAACACTTCCCCCAGTCACGCCAGGAACAAAACTTTGGTAAAACGCTTCTGTCCCAATCAACAAGTTCTCACTGAGCACCTGATTTTTAAATAATAGCTAGCTGCAATATGAGCGTAGATAAGCCAAGTCTAATTTGGCGGACGACAGTGAATCTCATCAAAACTCTGTTCTTGTGTTCCGAGTTGCAAAATTAGTTGGATTAGCCAAATGCTAAATGCTACCCTCAGCCACCAGGCTAACAAATCTTTGCTAGTAATTTATTTCTCTTCGGTCTCTGCAGTTTTTGCTTCTCAAACACTGTGGCATTATTTTCACAAAAAAAAGGGGGTGTGAAATAATGTGTGTATCAAATATTGAAAGTGATTGTAAAAGATAGCTAGAAAAATTAGCATTTTCTGTGCAAACGCGGTGTGAACGCTGCAGGCTGAAATGTTTTTAGTGAAAACTGCAGAAGCGTTTGCAGTCGACTGCAGAAGTCATGAAGAAATGCAGCAAACGAGCAGAAAAACAAGCAAAACGTGTATCAGCGGCTATCGCTAGCATGCATGTTGTTTTGTTTTTACATGGCAGCCATATTGGATTTAAGGGTATTGAGACCTTTCCCACCAGGAATTTCAACATCTAATGACTGTTCTGTTCATTTTTCCTGGCATCTACCTCTGTTCCCTCATCTTTTGTAAATAAATGAGGAGGTGTGTTTCTATATTGAAGCTGTGATAACAACACACCCACATGTGCAGACCTCCTGACCGCATGTTGCTCCAGGCTCTCCTTCACCACTGATGCTAACGGCCGACGCCTTCTGAGAGACGCCTCGGCTTTACGCAGAGACATCGTTAATCATTTATTCGCTCTCGTCTCGTCAAGTTGGAGAATCCCTCCTCGCTCCCATCGTTGCTGCCACCTTTAAGCAGCCGCTGCGTCTGTGAATACAGGATTTAATCTTTAAGTAATCGCGCGGCACTCGCCTGGCACTCTTAATTAATGAATTAAGATCTCTCTTACACACAGCTATCGAGCTCCAGCCTCTAGGTTTCAAACAGCAACCGAGTCAAAATCGAGAGGAAGTATTAAAAATGCAGCCCGATGCAATTCTGCTTATGTATTTGGACGTATATTTCATATTAATGTTAACGGGGCAGAGACATTTATGTCATATTACCAAACAAAACTGATGCAAAGACATTTTTAAACTTTTTTTAAGGCTAAAAATCAAATAGTCAATTTCTGGCTAGGCTTAAATTAGGACACTGCTTAATTTATTTTCACTTTAAATGGCTAAAAATCCACATACAGAGATATAATGAAGCAGAACATTGTTATTGTGAAAGTGTGTTGTTCTGTTTAGTTTGGTCTCCCGACTGCTGAGGTGAAGGATTAGGATTGGAAAAAGATATCTGAGGTCGTCAGAAAGAAGATTGTAGCAGTTTATGAAGGGGATTTAATCAGGTAGCTAAAGAATTCAAAATCAGATTTTCCAGTGTACTTTAATTCTAAAGTGGAACATTCAAAACCACTTTCCAAAATGCCCAGATCTGCCCAATCGAGCACGTTCACCCTGAACGAGAGACGCTAAAAGAAACATCTGAAATGCTAAAACGTAACCACTGGACAAACTGGAGATGAGCAGGGAGAAAACAAGAGCTTTCAACTAAGGAATAAAGAATGATGTTGTCTGCTGCGTGTCGTCCCCTTTTCTCTACCCTCTTTCCTGTCAAATTACTGTTCAATAAAGGCCAGTGGTGGCAAAGGAAATCTTTAGAAAAGAGATTAGAAATCGATGTGCAAGCATTTTTTCCTAGTAAAGCTGATTGTGATGTAAACAGTCCCCGTGTCAGTCGTGCCTGCGATGCTCCGATGCGGCAGGTTTCATTGATTCACCAGAGACACAGTGCAGAGCTTCAGCATAGTACATGTTGCTGCTGTCAGACACAACTGCACACACACACTCAAGACACACACATGCAGCGCAGCGGTGGGTAACTCAGCACATTATTGGATCACAGGATAATAAATCAGCCCCACGTTGTGTTTTCATCATCGCCTGCTGATGTTGAATAATCGGCCAGGAGTGTGATCTCCATAGCTGTCTGCCCGTGTAATTAAATAACACACATCTATTAGTGAGGAAAACCCGCAGCAGCAGTCCGGGGGATCCTAGCAGGCGCTGAAATTCCCTGAATCCCAGGGAAGACTTGTTACGGTACGCCCGGAGAGGGACAATTAGCCCAGCGGGATGACTCAACCTGTCCAAACTGTTCTTGCTGACGCGGGACATTTTCTGTTGTTTTCGCCGGTTGTTAATCGGCTGCCTGCAAAACATTATGTGAAGAAAATGCAATGAGAAGCAGCGACGGAGAGGAAAACTCCTCCTAAATAAGCTCTAATGTGAAATGTTTATGCTGACAGGAGTGTGGATCACCCTCCAAAACGGGGCTTGTGTCACCTAGGCAACCCTGTGAATTACCAGCATCAGTTCAAAGAGGAAGTTGTTCTGTGTTTTCTCTTTTTTTTGTTTCTCTCTCTCAGCAAACTTCAGAGCCGGACTGGGCTGTCAGTAGATTTGGATGTGTGTAAAAGAAACCATTTGAATTTGCAAATGTCAGTTTGGGGAAAAAACATTTACCAGTAGCACAAACATTTATCCTTCCAATCATTCATTTGAAACAAATAAATCATTACCACTTTCAACAAATATTTTTATTTTAAAGTTTCTGGTAGTAAAAAATGACTTCCTGTTTCCAGGCGTTATGTTCTGTATATAATGTTGGTTTTGTTAGCCAGTGGTCAGTAAGCTGAATCGGAAAACAAGCTAATTTTGCTGTTTAAACGCCTCTGTTAAAATGCGGCATGTCTTGTGTTTTGCCACGTCTCCGTAACAACCGTGATAAATAATCCGTTTCTTTTTTCTCCTCCTGTTAAAACCATATTTATGTGGAGTTTGCCAAACTTTACAGGGACTTTAACTGGAACTGTGTGCTTCAAAGAGACAGCTTTTAGGCAGAAAACACTCCAGGTGTGTTTGGCTCCTCCTGAGTCCTTTTAACTAAAGTGTTTCTCTTCCTAAGGCACTAGGAAACCTGTTAGACCGCACGGCATCACAAACTCTCTGAGATTTGGCTCATGATCCAAAACATTTAACCAAATCAAGACAGAAGACAGTTCCTCAGACACAAATTCAACTTAGGAGAAGATGCTATAAGAGGAACCAGAACTCTGGCTGAATAATAGAGACACTTACAAAGAGGAAGAGTCAAATGTTTCTCTCTGGATGCTCCGACTTTGTGAAATTTTAAAGAATAAGTTTTGAGCTATTGACAAAAAAGTTGCTACTGAAGCATTAACTTCTGATGAATTTTTTCACCACTAAATAAATGTACTCAAAGTAAAAGTTGGACTTTAAAAAAAAAGATACAGTTATTTTAAGGCTTTATGCACCAATGATCGAAGCAGGCGAGGTACATGAACTCCAAGATGGCCGGCACTTCCTGTTTCTTCTGCAGTTAAAATTAGCAGGATATAAATGACTCTCTCTCCGCTGCTCTGCCTCTCCCAGAGAGGCGGTTTCCGAAGCCCTCGGGGGGGAACTCATCATGCGGCGAGGACAGTAACGACAGCCTGTCTCCACGTCAGTCAGAAAGCCGGGAGCGTCCTCTGGGCATTCAACCTTCAGCAGAGAAACCGGCCGGCAGCAGCCTCGCCTCTCTAACTGAGGTACGGTCACTCCTGCAGGAGTGGGCATGTGGATTGGACGTAGGCGATATCCTGACAGGTTTCACCGCACGGATCCGACCGTGGATACTCGGCTCAAATGCAATTAGTGTTATGCGTCCAGAACACTTTTTCTTTTTTTCTCTCTCTCTTTTTCGAAGTTTTAACCGGAACTTTCCGTCTGTAACCACCCATCAGGTTCCTCAGTCAGTTCTTCCTTTTCATCTCTCCTCCACTCGTCCAAACGCCTCTGTGCAGAAGACTTTTAGAGTCCCTCAAATTCAGGTAAGATGCATAAAAAAACACTAAAAACGGAGCTTCATGAGTGTCTGGGTAAAACCTACTTGTATTGTGTCTTTTAGTCCCAGCGCCCCTCCACCCAGAAACTCAAGAAAGCAAAGGCCAACGTACCAAAGGTGGGTGTTGTCGCTTTGGTTTTGGAGGGAGAATCTTGTGACGCTGAATGAACGGGTTGCCCTCTAGGTAAAGAAGCTGAAGTACCATCAGTACGTTCCTCCTGATAAGAAGGGAGACGCCGGGCCTCTTCCCGATCTGGACTCCTCCCACGCCAAGATCCTCCAGCAGCAGCAGCTCTTCCTCCAGCTCCAGATCCTCAGTCAGCAGCCGCACAACGGCCACGCCCTGCTGCCCGCGGCGCCCGCGTAAGCATAGAGTTTGTACGGATCCGTGAATCGGCCTTCTGTGGAGGTTTAGTCATGTTTGACTTTCTGGATCACCACCAGGGATCGGGACCCGCCTCCTTCCTCTTCCCCGTCTGACTTGACCTCCACCTCCTCCCCACCTGACTCCTCTCCTCGCGTCCACATCGGTCCAAGTTCTGGGACAAAAGTCTCATCGCTCCGTCTGAATCTGGACGAAATGAAGGTCAGTTCATCCCGAGTTATTTATTTATTTTTTTTCTAGCTGTCATGTCTAGTGGTGTAACAATTGAACTGCCAAATAGAAACCCAACAGATTTATCTTCGCATGTGGAGCGTTACATCCTGATGTAGGCTTAGATTTTGCTTTAGATTAAAGTAAGTAAATGTATAAATGAATGACTGAATAAATAAAAAAATTATTCCCAATATTTTGTATTTTAAACTTTTTTTTCCCAGGGGGAAATGATTGTAAAACAACTTCAATGATGGTTTCTTTTTTTTTCTCCAGAAAAGCTAAAATGATGATTTTTCTGGAACACATCAGGAATCTAATAAAATATTAATATCAATAAATCATATTAATAATAGTTTCATCAGGGCTTGAGGTCAACAGATTGTTAGTATTTTTCATGGTAGAACAGACGATTATTTTAATTTTAAATAATTGAAAGAGTTTTTCCATTACTCCATGTTCTGGCAGCAAAACAGCCTCTATGCATGATGCTGCCACCGCCGTGCTGGAACATTGGTTCTATGATCCAGGTTTATCAATCCCTTAAAGAACAATTTGTCTACAGCCCAAATTTAGAGAAAAATGTGAAAATAAACATTTATTCTTCAGAAAACTAAAGCAAACAGGAAATAAAAGCTTTTGTACAGTTTTCATTGGTTTGAAAGCAGCAAAACAGGCCCACAGCCTGATGCTGCCACCACCATGTCTGTCAGTGTGTGACGCGTTTCTTTCCTGAGGTCAAGCGTTGGCTTCCCTCAATCGATTTAAGTGGATTCTGCTTCTGTGAAGAGTGTGTAAACTTCTGACTGGTTCTTGGACACACATTTATTGAAAACAACTTTAATGTAAAAGCGGATCTGAACAAGAGAGACATTTTATGGGAAAACTCAGGTAAACAGGAGACTAACGAGAAACACAAGTGAATCAGGGGAACCGCAGAGACGAAGGAAAGCAGCAACATAACTGTAAGCAATCCAGGCTTATTGAGACTGAATGGAGGAAAACACAGATCCTTATTTTGAGGTGAAACTTCATTAAAGTAAACAGAAATTGAAGCTTGGAACAAGTTGTTTTTCTCATCAAATACAGCCCCAGCGACAGTGACAGATTATTCTGCCTTGATCTCTTTCTGCTTTAATTCTTTTTCAGTTGTCACTTTTTTTCCCTCACCTTCCTCCCTCATTCTCGATTTGTCCTTTACTCCGTCCGCCATCAGGTCGCAGAACTAAAGTGTGAATTGAAGCTGCGCAGATTGCCCGTCTCTGGCACCAGGAAGGATCTGATCCAGAGGCTGAGGGCGCACCAGGAACTGGGCCGAGGCGGTACCGGCTCTCCAACAGCAGGGGGAACCAGACAGCCAGAGCTGGGAAGAGCACGACCGCGTTCCAAAACAGGTGAACCAGGATTACATTTGAGGGTTTATTCTTCATAGTTTACATCGCCGTTGAGCATAAATAAGACTAAATTAGCTTGATTCTTTCTGTATTGGCGATGCAGGCGGCGGTTTCAGTGCAAGTGAACCGTCTCCTCAGCGGCTCTTGAGGTGTGACAGACCCAGCCTGCAGAACGGTGCCAATCCAGACCCAGTGGGAGAACTGGTCAGACATGAAACATTCATTGTTGGAATTATTTTACTTCAAGATGAGCTGTGTCATAAAAGTGTGTTTGCTGATCAAGATTACTTCATTTTATGTCCATGTTTCCGCTGGATTCGGTTTGAAATGGCTTCACACTTTTAAATGCTCCAAAACCAGATTCAGTCATGATTTAGACTACGTGTGTATTTTTAATGCGTGTCAGAAAACACTATTCAAACAAGTCTATTTTAAAAATAAAGACAGAAAAAAGTAATTCTCCCCTAAACTTAATAACTGCTTAGTGGAGGCAATGGCTGCCATCAGGCGTTTCCAATAACCAGCAATGGATGTGGAAGAATTTTACTCCCCTCTTCTTTGCAAAATGGTTTCAGTTCAGCCATGCTGGACCCTTTGAAGGATGAACGACACGTTTAAGGTGAAACTGCCTAAAGTCTGACATTTTTAAGGCATTCTGATGTGAACTTGTTGGTGGATTTTGGATCACTGTGTTGGCATAATGGTCAACATTCAGCTGACAGATGTTCATGTTTCTGTCCATCAACGCTGCTATTTAACTCTCACCTCCATGTTTTGCTATTAGTCTGATGTTCTGTCCTGAAATGCCTCGTCAGCCCACAAAACATTTCCCCAAATTTATTTGCTGGAACTTTATTTTCTTTTTGGTCAGTAGGAGTCTTGACCTTGGATCTCTCTCCATTTTACCAAGCTTTTATAGTTGAATCATGAATTTTGACCTTAACTGAAGCAAACGAAGCCTGCAATGCTTTAAATATTCTTCTGTCATATTTTGTTGCTGATCATTGAAGCAGCTTTTGAAGGTCGGTCATTTCTCCGTTTGTAGATTATCTCTGTTACTGTGGTGAACCAGAGACCCAAAGTATCAGTTACACATTTGTATCCTTTTCCAGACTAATGCTTGTAAGGGATTTAGTCACAGCTACGTTATTATTTAAGGAGCGGGGCAATTTATTTTTCACATAGTGCAGGTTGGTTCGAGTGTTGTTTTCTCCCCGAATACACAGTTTTGCATCTTTTTTTCTGATCTAAAATTTAGTGATGATCTGAAACTTTGAAACGCGACAAGAAAAAAAGAAAAGTGTAGGAAGAATTTGTAAGGAAGTAAATCCTTGCTGCAGCTCTTTCCACGTTTTTAATGTTTCTCCAACAATTTAATTGGGTTCCTACTCAGATTTGGCGTTGCAAAAAGTGATTAATGATTATGGCAACTCTTAGTGTGTGGGATGCATTAGGCAGCGTTTTAAATGTGCAAAATTATAACGAATAGACGGCACTGATATCAGTCAAAGTGATCCACGGAAGGAACGGTGATGAACTGGAGAAAGGGTCGTGGTCGGCCCAGGCTCAGGGACGCTCGTACGCCTTACGTGTCGTATAGGAATAATTTACGGGAGAATCACCAGCGCTTCATTTCATTCTCTCTGCAGATGAGTTCTCCTGCCTCTGATCCCAGCCTTCAGCCGCTCACCACGGCTCCAGTTTGTGCCGCCGTCAAACTGGAGCGCCGACGCTTTGGCCCGCCGCCTTGTCGTTTCTCGTTAAAGTCTACCTCTCTGCAGGAACGCAGCTCGGTCTCTTCAACGGCCCTCGCCATTCCCGCAGCAACTCCTCCTGCGACTGTTGACAAAGACAGAATGCTGCAGGAGAAAGATAAGCAGATTGCGGAGCTCACCAGGATGCTGTTGCAGAATCACAGGTTGGTGGAGGAGCTGAGGATGCAGCTGGGAAACGGTAACCGAGACGCTCCGGAGGCGCACGTTCTCAAAGGAGTGAAGGAGGAACCTCCCGATAGGTCAACAAGCCCTTCTCTAGTTGTTCTCTGTGAAAAGGAGGTTATAACCATCAAAAAGGAGACCATGGAGGAAGAGATAGCCTCTAAGATGTCGCTGCAGTCGTCTGGCCCGACTCAACAGCCTCACAGTCAGACGCATCCTCAGCTCCAGCAGAAGCAGGTTTGCCTCCAGGACTCTGCTCGACAGCTGGCTCAGCAACAGGCCATCAGTAGGCTGCTGCTGATGCAGCGTAACACTAAGAAGCCGCAGCACGCCGCTCAAAGCGTCGACGAGGCGCCGGAAGCCCACCAAAAACCCCGTCCGCAGAAGCAAAGGAGATCTCAGAAGCGGCACCTACAGACGCAGCCGCCGCAGTCTGAGCAGTGTCGCCCCCAGCTGGAGAAAACGGGGCCGGAGCGACAGGTTCTGCTGAGGAAACAAGAGAGCGTCGCCAAGAAGCACCAGCAGCAGAACAACAAACTGCGACCCGTCCAGATGCAGAGCAGGATGCATCAGCAGCAGCAGGTAGGGGTAGAGAAGAAGAACCTCGTGTACGTCACGTTACGGACAATCACAGCACGGATTTTAGACAATCACCAGCTCGGACTCTTGTTTTTCCCTTTAGATAGTTTTGCTTAATTACAAGGTTCTGCATTCTCCACACAAGTACAGAACATCAAAAGATTTGTTTGTTTCCCCAACCAGCACTCAGACTTTCCCTTCGTCCTGCAGGATCATCTGAACAACGGCTCCCGCCCAGCCGTGGTCGGTGACAGCAAGAGGAAGCCCATCCTGATTCCTTTGGCCAATCACATTACAGGAGACCGAGGAAAGGCGTCAAATCACGATTTATCTCAGGTGTGTTGAACGACCTCTGCAATTGTTTATTTACTAGATGATGTGTATCTACAGTCAAATTTCAGTGAAGACAGTCGATGCAACATCTCAAACCTTTTGACCTTTTTTTCACGTTGGTTGTGTTATGAACTTATATTTTATGTGCAATACAAACACAAGGTAGCATCTAATTGTAGTGGAAGAAAAGTGGTTTTCAAACGGTGTTTGTATTCAACTTGGTCACATCTGACCAGAACACCTTCGTTTGTTTGTTGTGTCCCCAACATGGCTTGTGGTATAAATACAAGATGCAAAATATTACCGGCTTTTAAGAAACTGGTGAGAATTTTCTATGTGTTTTTTGTCTTTTTTAAACGTCACTATTAAAACATCCAGATTCAACCAGCAAGTACAGCATCTTAACGATTTCCTCGATGATCCATCTGGAACCGAACCACAGAGTTCCTGAATCCGTTCTCCTGCTGCCTGCGCAATAATAGAAATTCGAACAGCTTGTTAATGCGCCGCAGTGAAATAAGAGCGTAAGGAAACTGCTGTCGTCAGTCTGATTGCTGTGAAATTAATGGCCTATGCCGTTTGAAACAATAGCAGCAGTGCTGGAGAAGTGTCTGACACTGGCCTGATGCTGATTATTTTTACCCTGCTAATTACCCTAACAGCATCTTCCATTACTATGATTAATGGTGTTGAGAGATGAGGAACAAAGACTTCATCACGTTTTGGTTCACAGAGGCTTTACAAGCGTCCCCGACTGGCTTAAAAACATCCGGATTTAATGTGACGTGGCGCTTTACACGGAACCCGTTGACTGCTTTTCTCCTTTGTTCGTTTTTGACTGTCATAAAGTAACCAAATTAGATTTGAATGAGCAGATTAGGACTTTTAAAGCCCACAAACGGTATTAGAACACCTGGTAAAGATGTGCAAAAAGACATTAGTGAACTTATTTATTGCATTAGTGAAATGTCAAACTGAAAATGTTTGAAAAAAAAAAGAAATAAACATTTCATTTGAGAACATTTATTCACTAGGGCTCCATTTGGAAAACGTGCATAAACCCGGTGCTGGAGGAGGCTAGGTTGAGCAACCAGAGAGTTAAAAAATTGTAAAAGTTGGCAGAAAATTTGAAAATAAGACAAGGTAATTATGTGTTATTGGAAAACATTATTAACAATTTCTGAACACCAACTAAAAAAAATCTTTAAAAAGGCACACATTAAAATATTACAATTGAAATAAATATCTATTATTTGCACTTCAGTTGTTCCTTCCTAATTTTAAAGTAGTTTCCCTTTATCCACGATTTGTCACTTTTATTAGCTGAAGTTGTTGCCGTGTGAAGACAGGAAGTGGTGAATAAAAAAGTCATCCGACTTCAGTCTTCTTGTGTTCACATACTGACCTTACCATGTTGCCATTGTGTTTCACCAAAGAGGCTCTTCGTCCCGTCACTGCTACGGGTTTATAAAAAAATCCCTATAGTGATTAGATGAACAATTCTCAGCCTGGTGGGGGAGCAAGTAAAGCCTGGTGGCCCACCAGGCTTATAAAACACTGGGAGGAGGATAATTGTTTTGATTTTAACCCCACCAACAGGTTAGTGTTTCTGTAAAACTGGGACCAGCTGATTAGTGCTTCAAATTTGCTTCTATGGAAGAACCTTCCTGCCCACAGCATCACTTGAATGACATCATTTCATGTCTCTTTCAGAGAAATAAAGTAGGTTTGAATTAAGTATGAATGTATTAAACACCTCTCCAACTGATTTATTAATTGTCCTAATTATTTTTTGCTGCAGTTTCTTTTAAAATCACTGCTCTTCTTGACGCTTGCATCAACCGAATGCTGCATTTTAAAATATGAGCTGACGTCTTCTAGTTTCCTGCTCGTTTATTTACGTCAAACATTTTCCTAAAAACATTTAAAGGCAGCCAAATAAGGAAAAAAAAAACTTCTTCTGTTCTATCTTCTTAATTAAACTCCCTTTCTTTAAAGTTCTTTAATGACGTGCCGTCATTAAAGAACAAGAATGAGGACCGTCAGAAATGTGTGGAGCTGCAGGAAGCAGCAGCTCGTCGTCCGTCAGCACCGCCCAGGCTGCAGTCTCCTCAAACGTTGAAAAACTCCCCATCACCTTTCTGTCAAACTGTAAGCAACCTGAACATGCATCTAGATTGTCACTTCAGATTTGGTCTTTTTTTGTATATTTTTTTTATTTCCCTGATGCATTGTGACCCGCAGGAGATGTTTCCAGGTCTGGATGTCTTGTTGAGTCCTCTGTCGTCAGATTCGGTCGAAACGGCAGCCTCGCCGTCTCACGATAAAGTATGACAAGGTTTTAAAGTCTAACTGTGTAGTTTTCTACGTCGGGCTTAGGTTTCACAGTCAATTGTACGATGTCAAGTTCACGTAACTAACTATTTTTAGTCGTTTGATGGTAAAATCTGCTGTTCTCTCTCTGTCGTCAGCTGAGAGACGAGGATTTCATCGACCTCATCCTGCAGCCTGGAGGTACAGTGTGTGAACCGTCTAGAATAAATAATGATCTTTTCTGCTAGCTCTATAATAAAACTCAATAATTACCATTTAAAATTTAATGACTAATTTAACAATTTCACAAAGTGGGGAAAAACTCCCCCGTATTACAATTGCAGCTTCAAGTCGCTGCATCTTAGAATCACTTGCATGAGTTTTGCATCTCATGCAAGATTTTTAATGTTAAAGAAGTACATTAAAGGCACAAATCTATGAAAACACAACCTTTCACCTAAGCTGAGAGGTCAGCCAAAGAAGAAGTTACGAAGGCCACCGTGACTCTGGAGGAGCTGCAGAGCTCCACAGCTCAGGTTGGAGAATGAGTCTGCAACACGAGGATTAGTCCTGCTCTCTACGAATCCGGCTTTGGTGGAAACGTGTCAAAAAGGAACGCCATAAGAAGTCGCGTTGGCAGCAGATCCTTAGTTTATCTAACATTGTCTGACAATCTCATGGCCAACACTTCACTTTTTCTTTGGAAACCCTGTACCGTTGTGCTGTTCACATCTCATGAAACCCAATCAAACACTTTGATGCACGTTGTTGTAATGCTGTAAATCATTTTAAAGAAGGTTAAGATGTGTGAATAATTTTGTAAGGCACTGTAAGAAGGTTTTCCTTTCTGCCTTCAGAAACACCCGACGCACTGAAAGACGCCAGAGACTTCTCGTTTTCTTCACCGTGCCCGTCACCGCTCCACCTCCTGTTGTCACCGCCCAACTCCCCCAGCAGTGCTGGGCTACAACACGACTCTCCTCTGCAGCCTGGGCCCTGGACTCCAGCCAAAAGCTTGGATTATAAGCAATGCTTCGATCTGTGTGGCGGCGGACGCCTGGAGGACTTTCTGGAAGGTATCCCTGGGAAGCCTCTCCATGGGGTGGAACCAGACGGCCTCCTCACTTTGCATGATGACCAAATGATGTGCAACACCTGCATTCTAGACCCAGTTGCCGTGGATTCCTCGGACAGGGAACGGAGCGCCGACAGTAAGGCGTGGCTGGGCTTCCCCGTGGGAGGAGAGAGCGAATGGGAAATGTCCACACTGGTCCCCCAAACGCCCCCGAGTGTGTTCTCAGCAGACTTCCTGGACGGTTCCGACCTTCACATGGACTGGGACTCCTGAATGTAGCTGGAAACAGTCAGAAAAGCAACTCAAAGTTTAGTCTATGCCTGACGTTTCAGGATTCAAACCAAGCGCGAAGTCTGTGCCATTTCTCATTCTGCTGTATTCAGTCTTAAACCATTTTCACGTTTATTTATTTTGTTGACTTGCTAATACTTCTCAGGCTGGTCCTACAGGGCACATGTTCGCATACACCTCAGAAAGAAAGTAGTTGCGCCCCTGGCTGCACTAAAGCAACATAGTGTCTGGCAGAAGCTAATGCTAAAGCATTAAAGCCAGTAATTGCTTGCACTCTGTCAGGTTGCGCTTCAAGAAGCGATTCTCTGAAACAGACCAGTCACTCGTGGTTTCAGTGTTGAGTATTGTTAACTCTTTTGCAGATTTTGGCCAATTGCCCACAGCAGGGCTTTGGTCAGAAAGCACACATGACATCAATGCATTTAGAATTATGATTATGGTGCGTTCACACCAAACACATTTGGTTTATATTCAAAATCTACGTGGAGGCGCGTCGAAGGCCCGTCGCGGCGCGATGTGAAACGGCAACAGAAAACTCGACACGCCCTAACATAGACCTCGAATGTAAACCTGACACATAAAACTCTAGGTGTAGAGTAAAATGTTAAGCGCCTGCATTCAAAGTACACACGTGTTGAACTCGAAGCGCTTGACGCGCCATTTGCTGCACTGCGTTAACGGTGGAGAACATTAGGAGAGGAAACGGAAGGGCTGCGTGAAGCAGTCTTCGCGTACTTCAAAGTAAGAGCATGACTATAGACGTCTTGTTGAAAAAATCTTAACAGACAAGAAGCAAACACTCAACACCCATGTCAAATTTTATTCCAGCAAAGATTCACAAAACAGCCAAGTAAATTAGCACCTTGGAATTTATTTGGAAAAATTAATTTAGGAGAAGCTGATAATATTGGAGCCTTGCAGCAGAACCTTGTGCAAAATATGTACATTGTAAGTGTACAGTTAAATAATAATAAAGTCTATAATTACACAAGACGTTTAGCAAAAAACACAAAAGTGCTCAGTGAAAAATGTTTGTCTGCTATAGGTGGATTAGCAGAAGTGTGCCCACTCACTCGCTCTGATTTTCAGTCAGGCATCGACTTGAATCCACAGCCTGTTGCATCACATGGACATATGAGTTTTAAATGAGACTCCTTTTCTGTTTACACTTAAACGTACCAACAATTAGCGCGTAAGGGGAGCCAAGAAATACCTTTGAAGTTTATGCACATTCCCAACAAATTAAGGCTGAAGCTTTGATCCAACCCTAATTTTTCAGATCTCTTCTAAACATTTGAGATATTTGTTGTGTAAGATATTCATACCAACCTTTTCTTAAAGGCTCAAAAGCAATATTAAACTGATATTTGATATTTTTTTAAAAAAAAAAAAGCAAAATGTGAAGCCTACGGGTTTATTTATCTTGATATTGCATGCCCAAAGCATTGTATTATTAACACAATATTTATTTGATTTATTTTTTTTAAAGGATTCTTTTACACTATGATGAAATTTGAGACGTAGCTTGAATGTAACCACGTGGAAATCTCACTACTCCGTCTTACGGGGAGCAGCACTTACACGTTCA
Source organism: Brachyrhaphis roseni (assembly GCA_903066815.1). Taxonomy (NCBI): domain Eukaryota; kingdom Metazoa; phylum Chordata; class Actinopteri; order Cyprinodontiformes; family Poeciliidae; genus Brachyrhaphis; species Brachyrhaphis roseni. The sequence continues at coordinate 44,606 of CAEFZY010014319.1, forward strand.
ACACTGAAGCCTAAGTATGTGTGACATTTACACCACTGTAATTTACTGCGTTTATCGTTGCAGTGAAAAATGTACTACGACGATGTTAAATTAAATTTATTGTGACGTCAATAAATTCCTACTAATGAATGAATGATCAGGAGTATCTTTAATCAACAGACTGGAAAAAATAACTCCTGCGTCAAAGTTCCTTCAAGTTAAAAAAATGCATCAAAAGGAAATTGCAATTTAGTTTCAGTTCATTTTTGTGCAAAAAAAAAAAAAAAATCTAATTTTTGATAAAAATCCATCCACCCAAACTGTTGTTTTAGCTTCACCTCTGGCTTGTATAAAGGGAAGATTTGTGCCCCAGAGATGCACAAATTCATATACGGGCACCACACAAAGTAATTAACCGATACACACACACACACACACACGCCGACACATATATAACCCTGAAAGAAGCGTTCTAATGTTGGCTGCAGCTTGGAGGGAGTCTCGCTATTAAACAGCCTTGAGTGATTCTGCAGATGCTTTGATGAGTTTCAGCGCTGCAGCGGGAGGTCTGCCTGCGATGCGCAACACGCTGAGAAAGAAATATCTGCACACCAAAATACACAAAGCACAAAGAGGGAGTAATTCTTTAACACAGAAAACACACATAGATGTGTTTTTGTGAAATTCTCACAGATGAAAAAAGGTTAGTGGATCAAGCATAATCTTTATAGTGTGGAGAAATACATGAACGCAGAGTGTATGTTAAAGGGGAGTGTTATCTATCCTGGCTTTGTGCTTGTAATGACGACTAAAGTCCTTCAAATCAGAGCAAAACATGGTTTTGTTTTGCATTTGTTTCTGTTGTATTTAATTACAGAAAGATTACAGGTTTGGATTTTTATTTTTACTTTAAGTTGCGATGCCTTCAAGCTACCTCAAACGGTCGACTCGAGGCACGCTCACACATTTTGCAGGACTTACCAAGCAGACGCTGCCAATTCAGACGGCCTACTTAGGTTGCAAAGCGTTCTACCGCACTCTGCTTTTCATGCGGCGCTGCAGAATCTGCTTAAAAACATGCATTTCTTCTAACATTTGCTGCTTTTATAGAAAGTTTTACATCTGAGAATGACTGTGTAGCTCGCACACGGCAAACGCTAAGCATGAAAAATGACAGAACTAGTAAAAATGTGCGCCGTGTGGAGATATTTTGCCCCCTTCTCAAGGTGTGTTCAGCTGCTTACTCTTTGCTCACTTAAGTGAAACAGTTTTAAGACTGGCTGATGCAACATGTACTCTGATTGACTCTAAAAACACACCTTACATTGGTTTCTTCTACAGAATATTGTCCTCGATCATTTAATCATTGTAATTTGCCCCGATCTCAATCCAAAACTCATCATAACTCACAAAACCAGAGAGTTAAGAGTTGCTTTGATTGGAAAAAAGGGGGCATTCGTGAAATGGGCAACACTACGAAAGACTGCAAGGATGTAAAAAATCCCCATCAAACACAGTTGAGGGAAAATGATCATTGCTTGTGGGTTTGTGAAGAAGCTTTTCCAGCTTTATTAGAGTCTTCTCTCAATTCCACGTCACTGTTTACTGCCCTTTGACCCTCGATGCTCAGAAAATCATCCCTCCATTGTCTTCCGTTCTTATCTGAGATCCAACATGAAACGATCTCGTCTACTAACGCCTCAAGCATCATCGTAACACAGCGATCGCTCGAGTAACACGTACTCGAGCGATCGCACTCGCACTGGGAACAGGCTTGATCTTGTGCCGAGAATTTTGACACGGTTCTCGATTTGGGTGTAAAAAAAATATATTTGAAAGTCCTTAAAAGCAATCTGGCTAACCCGCAATCCCACATCACATCCCACAAAATGCCCCCGGGGACTCAGCTGTAAGCCTTTTAAGAAAACCGAACCCCTACGAACCCCCGTCGGTAATTCAATGATGGTAAAAATCTGTCCCACTGTTGCATCATAAGCAGTGAATGATTTCATTTTTGTTTTATAACATGCCTTGGTGAGATGAGTCATACTTCCCAGATCTTATAATAGTTTGGCTAACATTAACAACCGGTGCAATTAAGATTGTGTTATATATATATATATATATATATATATATATACAGTATATAACAAGAACAGCAGCAATGCTGTTGTCACAACTGTGTGAAAGTCTCAGTCTACCAAGAGGCTGAAGTGAAATTAGGGTAAGAGTATCTGCTCTGAAGAGAAGATACTGAGACAATGAGGCGGGAAAAAATTAACGGCGGAGAAATAAAAGGGATGAAAGGAAGAGGAGGAACGAGAGCAGAGAGCCGTGCGACGCTCGCGCTCTCCGTAACGTCCTCAAGGTCAAGGCGGTCCCCGCTGCTGAGGACGGATGACGCGCTCAAACAGGCTCGCTTGGAAGGAGCCCTGCCGCGGTGACACGCTCGCGCCGCTGCGCGACGGCTCACGTGCTCGCAGGAGCGAAGTGGCAGATTTCAGCTCCAGCTGCATGTGCAAACAAAATCGCAGCGGCTGCCTGTCAGATGCAGGCGACAAATGGGGAAACATGTCATGTGCATCGACACGCAGGCAAGCAGCAAGACAAAAACGAAACAAAACAAACAAAAACAAAAACAGGACTTCTTTCAGATGTTAACTGCTTAACTGCTGGGTGGAAGTGAGCTACAGCAGGACAGACTTTAAAGGGGAAAAATTGTGTAAAATTGACTTTTTTGAGATTTACGTCATGTTATCATATTATTCCATCATCAAAAACACACCTGGAGTGTTGCTTTGACTCTTTCGTGTTTGTGAAATTCTTATCTTAAATCTCCCGTGGCAAACCATTCAGCTTTGGAACTGGGGGGACGATGCTCCGTCTCAGAGTTGCACTTTCCGCCTTACAGAGCAGCCCTCACTCTTGACTCTCCCACTCAGCTCCTTCAGACTAGCCAGCAGCAATTAGCAAACACCTGGTGGAGCTAGCTACGCCTCTGAAGAGCTCGTTATGCGAGCCACTCCTCAGTGAAACGTTGCTAAAGGGTTAGTAGAGGAGTCATGTTGCGATGACAGAGTTTTGGAAAGAGGAGGACTTTCTTAAAGCGACAGAGACCCAATTACAAGGCGCCAAATTACCAGGTCAGTTTTCATTCATTTTTATAACAACTGAAGGTAACATGGTTACTTGCTTGTGGCAATAAATTATATCATGTGGTGGGAAAACACATAATACTGCCGCTGTTAAAATCTCACAGCAATGATGGTCCTGTATAGAAACTCTTTGTTGTCTGACTTTAAATACCTTTTTTTCAGGTTATGACTCTTTATTTGTTTGCAAATCACTATTCATTTTTGTGTAACACCAGTATGAGTGAAGCTCCTGGATTTCTCTGAGTTTAACCCGTCCAGGTGTTGCAGTACCTCTTGCCCTGGTCATCTGGAGCAGATCCCTGGAGCCCTGAATCAGATAAACACTTCATACATCATGGGGTTGAAGAGTGTTTAGGTAACCCTTAAGGTGAAAGTCTCCATGAAGCTCAAGAACAACAATATATCGCGGTGATATATTACAGTCTGTCCACTGGGATGGAAAATGTCTCACCTTGAAACTTGTATACTGACATATCTATGAGTCCTTGAACGTGAAGCCTAATTAATCATCACTTGGGATGACAAAAATGGCAGCTAATGTGGGTGTAGAGGTGAATAAAGGAGATAAAAATAAAACACATATATAGTAAGAAAGTCTCATCTAGTATCATTCAATCAGCTAGTCACAACATGACAACTTCCCAAATGCACTGATTTCCAAGTAACATATAGCAATCAGTTCCGGTTCGGGATTCTAGCATGAAATATTCATAGAAAATCATTTTTCCAAATCCGACTGCACACTGGAGCTTGAAGCGCCCGCAACGCATTGCACTACAAACCTTATGTTGAGAACCGACGTGTCGACATCTGATCAAAAATAAGACAATAAAGTTAACTTGTCCCCGTTTTTGCACAAAGTTTCTGGGGTGCCTGTCACTTTGAATTTTTGCCAATTTGTAGCAAGGTTGCATGAATGTTTGTTTATCGGAACAGAGGAAGCTGTTTTGATAATTAAGGCAGCGCCGCGGAGTGGGAGAGCGCGGGGACAAACTGGCGCTCGGTTCTGAGAAAGTTGGGGGGGGGAAATGTGAGAGGGGCAGAAGACGGCCGTGGGGTGGAGGGTGAGAGGGGGGAATGTCAGAGCTGTAAAGACGAAGCGAGCGAGCGGGGGAACAGAAATAGCTGAGGCCCATTATCGTCACCTCCACCTGTCTGGCTGTCACACCTCTAATTACTGCTGCAAATAGCACGCAATGTGAACGTGTGTGAGTGCAGACGTTTGTCTTTGTGTGGATCAGAGTTGGGGGTTTTTTCTCGTAAAGGTTGCATGTTGAGTCACTGTGTTTCGTTGCTCATACTTTTTGTTTATCTCTCTCTCTCTCTGTGTGTGTGTGTGTAGGGGTGCGTGTGTGTGTGTGTGTGGAGATTATAGCTTTCCTGTTAACCACCTAGCAGCAGGAGGCAGCCTGCTGAGAGAAGCTTAAGATAAATCAAATCCTTCCTGTAATGTGACAGCAGCATTTCCGTGAAACCACTATGACTACTAAACTGTTGAATTTCCTTCTCTGAGCTTGTGTGTGTGTGTGTGTGTGTGTGGTTAAATCAGACTCCGGGGAAGGCACGCAAACACAATCTTGACCACAGACGTTTTGCAGAAGGATACAATGAGTTTGTGGAAGAACGGCGCGTCGCTGATGTAGGTCAGTAGGAGAACTAAAAAGTTCTCCGACTTAAGTTTCAAACCAGGTGCTACCAGAGTTGGGGTGCACCGGCACAGTGTCGGCCCACCCACTCATCCCAATGCACACACACGCACGACTCCACGCAAGGGGATGCACGCTGTCACACACGCCCACACACACACACACCGGTAGAGCATTTAAATCTGGGTCATTCACGAAGTGGAAACATTACTGGCCTGTTGCCGCAAACAGGTATGTCTTAATAAATTCAAATGTCACAGACAAGTAGCATTATTTCACATATTCAATTGGGGAAAAAAAGAAAGTTATGTGTTTTATTGAGGAAAGGTAGATATTTACATATTTTGTATAAGAGAATAGCCATATAATCTTTTCTACAAATTTTGACACCAATGGCCGGCCGTCATACGGATCAGGGTCCTGTGTCCCAGACATTTTGGTCATTTTGGTATAAAACAGGCAGCACAATAGAAACAAACCTACAACTAACCTAGCTAGTTGCTAGTAAGACTGAGTCTTTATCCACATTGGCAACAAAAGTCCAGTTCCAACCACGACTTGGAAGAAGTGATTACTCCAAACGGAACGTAAAAAGCCAAATTGTAGTTTGTCGATATTTTCGGAGACGGAAAAAAAATCTTTTTTTTCTCCATGTCCAGGCATGTCTAACCAAAACTGAATGTTTGGTTATATTGATCATATTTATAATTTGAGAAGCCTGGGAACACCATAGCAACTCTGAAGCATAGCGGTGGCAGCGTCATGATTAGTTGCAGGAGGGGGCAATTCACAAAATAGATAAGGAGGATTGTCAAGAAGGCAGCTGTCAGAGCAACACCTCAGCAAAACCATGGGCTAATTACCTCTAGGTGTTTTTTTTTTCTTTTTACAAATTATGCAAAGTTAAAAAAAAGCAGGAAAGCAAAGCCTACCCATGTGATCCGTAGGAGGTGGAGGGTGAAGAGTCCCAGGTTCAGGTGGGTGTGTCAGATTTCTAGAGGAGCAGGAGAATCAACAGCGTTTGCTTAATTTCTACTCTTCTGGGAGACGTTTGGACTAGATGTTACTGTTTAACCCTCCTGCTGTCTCAGCGTGAAGCTCAGGAAGAGCACAGCAGATGTCACGGTCGGCCAACCAGCTCTTCAGTTCGCGAAACCACAAAAAAAAGAAAGCTCAGAAACCACCAACCCAGCCAGAACCGCACATACAGAACAAAGTTCAGTTGGGGTTCACTTGAACCCTCTTAGAACTACGGGAGCGTTCAAACTCTGCTCACTGAGTTTTAGCTTACAAAAAAAACCACCAAGCTGCCAAATAAGCAAAAGTAAACAGAACAAAAACATCTGGGCTTTGACCTGCTCACCCCCACAGACTCACACAGATGTGCGCTACGTACAAGATGTTTTGATGCAAAACATCTGTTCTTTTGCCACAATTTTGTTAATAATAAAGAGGGTTAGATAATAAAAAAATCCAATCAGTAATTATTTTTTTCTTTTAAAGGAAAATCTCAAGGTGCGCACACAACGCGTACAGCCTTACAACAGCAGGAGCTACTGGTGTTGAGTGCATGCAATACACGAATAAACTAGTCAGAAGGCTGACGTGTCTGTATTAAAAATATTTTTTTTCTTCATTTTGAAAGTGAATCTTGGCTTTTTGTAAACTGTAAGCTATTGTCATTGACATTAATAAAAACAAAAACTTTAAATATATCCATGTGTGCTTATTTTATTTATATCAGACACACGCTTCACTCTACACTAAAAAAATTAACTGTTTGGTTATACCCTAATTTCCTGAGATGAGCATGTACTGAACAAATTAACTGACAGCGGATGTGATGTGAAACGAGGCCTCGCTCTGATCCGTGTGTCCTCCTTCGACCCGCGTGTTCCCTCCGCCGGAACTCTTTTATGTTCCAGCAACCTTGTCATCAATCTCCGAGTCGTGAACTGCAGAGGCAGCATCATATGGCACCTGACAGCTTCCATACTTTGTGCCTCTACTCAACAAAACTGCTGAACCGCTGCCAAAAGAACGAGAGACGGCTAGCGGCGCCTCTGCGTCCGGGGCTTACCATCCGTTTCCGGCTCTGAACGCTTCATCTCGTCCGGGTCTTTGTCAGGTTTACAAAGACCTGACAAAGATGGACACACAGCCTTGATGTCATAAAGCTGTGTGTCCGTCTTCGCCCTTTAAACGTGGAGTTACTTCCCTCAGCCGCATACGTAGTTCTGTCTGAGAGCAGTAGGCAAACCTCTGCAGAGAGAAAATATAAAAACGACACCCAAGGCTGAACGGGGGCATTTTAATTGATTGGTTATGTGGGAACGGGCCTGTGGGAACGAGCCAGCAGGGAGTTTTCATATTATTACTCACATTTCACATTGTCAAGAATGTATTAGAAAATGCATAAGAATCTAATTGTTTGTATTTAAAAGAGAAAATCAATACATCTTTCTGCTGGTGCCGAAGAAATTCAAACGTTATCCGACATTTATTTGTTTGGTTATTTTATTGACGTTTTTGCTTCCACAGACATGGAAATATTTAGGTATTTTAGCTAAAATCTGTCCCTCTTTCTACCTTCTAACTGTTTTTTAAAAATTCACGAACAGGAACAAAGGATGGCGCTCGTTTATCTCTAAACGTGGCTGCTGTGGTTTTCTTTCTCCAGAAATGCCAAATGACTGTAGAAGCCTTCAGGTTAAGGCTCTACAGTTTAAACAGCTTTCTTTGTAGAGTTGTTTTAATTCTGCCACGTCACGTGACTTTCTACGAAATACAGCATCTCAGTCAGGTTTGAGTTCAGATTGTGACTAAGTCACTGTGAAATTTAGATTTGTCTTTTAGCCATTCAACATTTTCTGCATGCGTAGTTCAAGTGTGACTGAGTTTAAAACAACAACCTGAATGCCAGATGAAGTCATCAGATTCAGATTGTCCCAGAGCACCAAATGAGCCCCAGATCATTACACTGCCACCACCGTGCTTGATTGTTGACGTGATATTCTTTTTTTCTGAAATCTTGTGTTTGTTTTATGCCAGATGTAATGGCGCGCATGTCTTGAAAAAGTTACACTTCTGGTTTCATCAAACCAAATATTTTAGCAAATGTGAAATAGACATTTTTGTTGGATGTTGCGGATGCAATCATTATTATTCCGAATAATAATGATTTTACTTATTTAATAATTACCTGTATGTAACAGCAGGAAACACGTATTTTCATCCGAGCTCACATCAGGTAAACCCCTGGATACATCAAACTGGTATTTTTCCAGTTCCCTCCCTTCACCCCCACGTTTCACGTGACAACAGTTAGCGGGCTGTAAGATCTACGACTGTGATGCAGGTGTTGCCTGACCTGCCTTTTGCTAACTGGAGCACAAGGTGCCCTAAAATACAGCAACACACAGAAAGAGGGGAGAAACCAAGAAATTCAATCAGACTCCTAAGATCGGCAAAGTTTAGGAAAACAGAAACCTGAGGATGTTGATGTCGTCCTTAAGGACGGAAAAAAGTATTTTATTGAAAACTAAACGTAGAAGTATTGGTCATGAGCAGCTTATTGTTGTGATTACAGATAGTTGTCAATATTAAAAAAAAAAAAATACTAATCACCGGAGTTTATTTGCAATGAATCATTGTAAAAATTAAAGAGGATCACATGAAACAAATAAATAAATAAAATCAGATAGTTTCTGTATTCCTGGTTTTAAAATGATTATTTCACAACGCTGCTTACGCTTCTAGAATATTCTCTACTTGACAAAAACAAGGCCGATTTATTTCTCGGGCATCAATTGGATGCTTCTCTCTTCATCAGCCGAAAAAAAAAAAAAGGGTCAAATAAGAATCAAATAGTTCAGGAACTCAGTGAAAACTCAAGAAGAGCTGTAGGTTTCATTAAGCTCTTCTGGAGCCACTTTGAAACACTCAGACATATTCAGTCCAGACAATTTGATGTCTGCACATTGGATTTTCAAGTGTCTGATCTTTTCCTCTAAGAAGAAATGAAGCTTGTTAGGACTCACCCAGGAAGCATCAAGGCTCAAACCTGCCATGACAAGGAAAGCAGGACAACAATGTCACTGGAGCGAGACCAAGGAAAAACATTTCACCTGGTCCAACGACACGATTCATCTAAAATGTTCAGATTCCCTGCTGGGTAAGCCAGACAGATGAACACAGCTGTTCAGCACGGTAGAGGGAGAATAGTGCTGAGGCCCGGCGATTCTTCGGACGAATAAAGCAGGTTAGTTAAGAAACAGGGCTACATCTGCAGCTGAATGACTGAAACTTAAAAACAAATTAATTGAAAAAATAGGCACAAAGTACTGCTTTCAACACAACTTTAAAATAATAAACTATGCCTCAAATTAAATAAAATCTATTCATTCTGGCAGCAACAAAAACTGTGTGACTGAGTTGCAACTTGCAAAGCAACATTTGTTCACACTGCAAAAAACATAAAAATAAATAAAATAAAGTCTTTAATTTATGGTAAAATACCAGCAGCTGTGGTTACTAGAATTTCACCATGTAAATACGGATTTTGTCGTATTTTATATAGTAAAATTTATACAGTTAATTTTATATCTTCAAATTTATACGATAAAGTTCTGTGGTTGCCAGAATAAAATTGTTAAAAAATGGTAGTTTGCCCATAAATACTCTAATTTACAGTATATTAGAGTTGTCTCTAATTTAAGGTAATACACCAGCAGCTGAGGTTGCCACAATTTTACTCTTTTTTCCCCCGTACTTATATGGTAATATTCTGGCAACCACAGCTGTCGATATTTTACCGTAAATTAGAGATGTGTTTTTTTGTTTGTTTGTTTTTACAGTGCAGGACCATTGTTGGCTCAAATCCTTACCATGGTTTATCTGCATGGATCTTAAAGATGCATATGTTTGTTTTTTACAGGTTACTCTGTCTTCCTGCAAAAAAACAGACAAAAATAATGATAAAAAAAAAACATGCATGAAAGTTAAATGGCTTCTGGAAATTCAGCTGGACAAAGTCAGCGTACTAAAATAGAAAACGGTTTGTCTCATCATCTTCAGGGCACAAGGTGGATTTCTGCATGAGGCTCCTGCTGGCCTAATCTGCTCTCCTTTATTAATTCAAACACAAACCTCAAGTCTACTTTCACATTCGGTAATTGCTTAAATAATCAGAATTAGCACAAAGGTTAAAGGTACACGCAGTCTTATTAGCCAGATAAACGCGCCGTTCGTTCCTATCAAGATGTCAGCGGTCGTAATTTGTTTCACGGCATTCGTCTCATCACGCCGTCCACATTCCCAATGAAGCCCCTTTGGAGACACACAACCTTTTGTGCTTTCAGGGTAGCCCGCCACAAGTTAAGTCAGGAGTGCAACCACAGAATGATAAGAGTGTCCGTTACGCGCTCTGCATGCCTCTGGCATGATCAATGGGACGGCTGCTTTCCTCTCACCCCCTCTCTGTCGAGCATGTTAGGCGGTAGCTGCGATACTCGCTAAGAGTAAAGATCAAGGTAGGGAGCTTATCCTCCTCCTGTTCAGCAAATGCATATTTCCCCATGACAACAGATTGAAGGTGGAGCTCAAAATCTTATTATTTCCTCTCTTTGCTTCTCTTTGCTGGCAAAACTTTTAAGTCCTCCTACAGAGCTTTTACGGGCTTCTGAGTGTGTGGGTGTTCAACATTTGCTTCTTTTTTTTTTTAAGGTAAATTTGACAAAATGTGCAAGACACGTTCTCACTAAACGTGACATTTGTTAGAAAAGAAAAGAGTACACCCAATCTGCTTTTGTTTTTGTTACCTGATTTGTCCACATTCTTCCTTCCAGAGGTTTGGATGTGTTCGCTTGGTGCATGGATGGTTGACCAAGCAGTTGAGCAAGAGACAAAACTGCTTCCCCAGCTTCAAGAGTCTGATCTTACTCTCAGTCAAACAGACTTACTGTGATGTGGTGGTAGCACTGCCTAACACAGCCTGACCTTTCCTAGGATGAAGGAGTTACTTTTTAAGATCTTAGAGGTTATTTTTCAGAAGGTCTTAGTTTTTATGTTTAGTTTTTTTCCAGAATTTGTTGCCTGCTAAGTTCCTGGAAAGTGAATTATCTGGTGAGATCTTTGAAAGTTACAGGAACGTTTCCAGCAAGTTCATGGAAGTTACAGTGAGGCTTATGCTACGTTATAAAAGTACTTGGGGAATTCCAACAATAAGTTCCAGAAAAGTGTCTTACAGAAGTTGTGTTTCCATTACCAGTGCGTACAAGACTGGTAATGTGTTTTCATTAAATAAGAAACATGATTGAAATCACACGTGAACAAGTTTGTCATTTAAAAACATCCTCATCCTCCTTCCACTTGCGGTCGTCTTCTCCATCTTTTCCGCCAGTTGTTGTTGACCACATGACTGTGTATTTTTAAATATGTGTTTCTGTTTTGCGAAATGCACTCGTTTTGATACATCCCAGCGCAAAAACGTCTTATAAAAAAAAAACAAAAAAAAAACTTTCTTTTTTTTTCAAAATTGGAGCGGTTTCCATTAGACAGATTTATTTTCATAATTTCAATGCGATACTTTTTTTTTCTCAAGTTGTTCCTGGCTTGGTTAACCCCTCTTGAACTCTCTTGTGAATTTGGAAAATATGACAAAGAAAACTCAATAAACCTACAAAGAAATCTCACTGGAGTTAAAATAGGTGGGGATTTCATGTGAAGTTTTGCGTGCAGGCAACGGACCGCTGTCAGTGTCATACCTTATATGGAAATGGGACCATTGCACTCCGGAAGTGAAGGGGGCGCTATTTCCTATATTATCCGCGGTCTCCTGTTTTTATTTTCTTTTGAAATCTGTGATACATCTTCACCTTTAGGAAGGATTTTCACTCTCAGCTTGTACTTGAATTTGAAGTTTTTAACAAACTCTGTAGCTTTCAGTGTACTTCTAAATCTGCTCCATAGTCTCATCTTTTTGGGCCTGATATTGCCTCTAGTGGCGTGGGGATGGTAATGCAACTAATATAATGACATTACTAAATCATAATAGCACAAAGTCTTTATTATTTACTATTAATTTCGGCATACGGTTGTATTTCGCTCATGCGGATGTGACGTCAAAAAGCCCATTAGCTAACTACAAAGTTTTGTTTCCACATGTGAAATGTTTTGGTCCTCCCACAGCAGTACTGAAACGCTTCTCTAATGATTGCGACGAGAACACTGTCCGGTATCGGAGCAGTGTTTACCTCTGCAGCACATGAGGCAAACAGGGTCATCGAAAAAGCTTTCCACGCTGCTGCCTTTGTAGTTTTCCAGCATGGGCCGCATTGATTCCCGATACATGTGTCGGCAGACGCAGGGATTTGTGCCACGCAGCAGCAAACTGTTAAGCAGAGAGCCAGAGACGAAGCACAGAAGCGGCACTTGCAGTACGGCATGCGAATGTGCAGCTGGGTGTGATGCAACAAATCAACACGCAGCGGCGTTTCCGCTTCGATTATTGCGCAGGAATGTTGCGTCACCACATAACGCTGTGTGTTTTAGAGCTGTCGGAGCAACACCAGTAAACATTAGCTTCCCTACTTGCTAGTTAAAGGCTAATGGTTGTAAGAGAAATTATATTATATTATTTTCAGGTTGTATAACTAGCTAGTGTTTTCCCGCTGCAATACTTTCCCGTTCCCAATTCCCGGTGATGCATTCATGTTTTTGTAACCTTATCTTGGTTTGATTTGCAAACTTACCTGAGGTGTTTGTCAAATGTCTCGGTGACGGTTTTTATGATGGACTGGAAAACCCATCTAGGCATCACTCGGCCTCTGGTGGGAAAACAACTGCCTCCGTGTTATCCGGAACACGATACAGTGTGTATGGAAAATGCATTTGTAAACCCCAATCAGGAGGTGCATCGTGTATATTTGAAATATTTAGTCTACTGTGGCACAGTTGGTAGCACTGTTGCCTTGCAGCAAGAAGGTTCTGGGTTCGATTCCCGGCCCGGGATCTTTCTGCACAGAGTTTGCATGTTCTCCCTGTGCATGCGTGGGTTCTCTCCGGGTACTCCGGCTTCTTCCCACAGTCCAAAAACATGACTGTCAGGTTAATTGGTCTCTCTAAATTCTCCCTAGGTGTGAGTGTGTGTGTGCATGGTTGTTTGTCCTGTCTGTCTCTGTGTTGCCCTGCGACAGACTGGCGACCTGTCCAGGGTGACCCCGTCTCTCGCCCGGAACGTTAGCTGGAGATTGACACCAGCACCTCCCTACCCCACTATGGACAAGAAAATGGATGGATGGATAGTCTACTGTGGCGGTAGCAAAGCATTCGTTCATCTTTTTCACAATATTCTGCAGGACTGTTGGTGTTTTGGAGATAAAGTACATTTTGTTCTTCAACTGTAATCAGCTGCTTTTCTCCTACACCTTTGAACGTTTTTCCACGTCTTTCTCCAACAAAAAAAAACAAACAAAACAAAACAATGATGTCGACGCAGATGAAATTTGGGACGACTGAACCGAAACGCTTATGCTAACAACATATTGGAGTCGAGAACAGACGAGGGAGAGCCATAAGCCGTAGAGAAGAAACATCCAACTGGGCCGTGTACACAGTGTTCTCGCTGCAATCAGCCAGAAAAGGTCAAGCATGCTTTGGTGCAAGAGACAGGGAATAGCAAAGGAAGGTAGCGGCACACCGAGGGAAGAGAAAGCTGACATTTTACTTTGAGGTATTGTTTGTAAAAGCCTCTAGGAATCCGCTTTGGTCGTTTCCTCTGGAACAAAAAGAAGATGAGATACAAACCTCAATACCACCTAAAGACGCATTGAAAAAAAAACCCCAAAAACAAATATAGATTAGATCAGCAAGCTGTAAACTGCACTCACTTTCCATTAAATGCAAAGCGAAGAAGAGCCATTAATTCCTGCTGCGTAAAGATAAATGTGATTAAATCTATTGGGATATATGGTTCAGCTATCTAAGATTATTACTGCTGTTATTTCAAAGCAAAGAATGGTTCAGGTTTGTATTTGACCCGTAATTACAAAACAGAAAGTCAGGAACCGAACAGCAGTAAAATGGAGATTTGTCCCGTCAGCAGATTTCCACGCATCACTTCAAAACCACAGATTAAGGAGAGAATGTTCTCCAACTATTTGTAATTAGCTACCCTTTAATTTCTGCTTATGCCACAGCTTTCTAGAACCAGCGCTGATACTGATTTGCAAACAGAACACGCATTGGATGTGAATCGACAAGCAAGAAAAGCAAACATGTTCCTGTCGGTGTTTGCATTTTTTTTTTCTCCTTCCCTTCCTCACCTGTGCCCAGACCGAGGCTGGGAAAATGCTGACACAGTTCGGGTTGGGGGTACGGCATGTTAACGGGCCGACCGTGGAGCAACAATAAAACATGCACTAAAGCCGGAGGTGTCACTGCGACCTGCTGCGAAGAGCTGAGCTTGCACTGAACATCAGACTACAACAACAAAAACGGCTCCGTTACGTATCATGGCATAGGCTGCAGGAAACGTGCGAGAAGATAAACCAAGACAAAGGGAAAGTATTGCGAGAGGGAATACAAAAACAAGCCACTCAGTTTATCTTGCTAATTCACTGTAAATCCTAACATGACACAGCGAAATCTTCTCTTCCACAAACAAACCGTCAAAAATCCAGACAGATTAAAAGACGTTAAAAGCACACAAGCTTCTGATTTAGAAACTGTAGAGCACATGTCTCTGTTTGCAGCTTATAAGGAATCCACTCCCAGCTTTTGCCACCACAACTATTTGCACCATTCCAGACTCAAACAAGCAGTAGAAGAAGAAGAATGTGGCATTTATGAGTGGAAAACTGCTGTACATATATGATCAAAACAAGACAAAAGTAAATGGTAGCACTTTATTTACATAAGACTGACAGGACTCTAGCATAAACATGACATAGCACCTGTTATGAATATGAAAGAGTCTTTATGAATCGTTATGACTGTTGTCATGAAGTGTCATTCAGTAAATAATGACACTTTTAATGCAAAGTTGCATTAAAAGTCAATTAAAAGTGCCAACTTTGCATTAAAGTGTACAAATTTACAAAACAATGCAAAGTTGGCACTTTTAATGCAACTTTTAAAGCAACTTTGCATTAAAAGTGTCATTATTTAATACTTCTTCGTGTTCATGATGTGGCAGAATGAACATTAGAAATAATTACACCTCCTCCCTTTTCTTACTTTATTTAAGACTTTCGTTTGACGATAGAAATTATTTTAAGCTGTACTTCTAAACTGCAGTTACAGCAGTTCGCCACCAGAGGGCGTATAAAACACAGCGAGCAAACGGCTGATCAGCGCTCACTGTCGCTCTTGTCTGAGTTTTCAACAATAAAAGAACCTGCGTAAATCCCACTGATTAATTATTAAATGTGCAACAATGACAGGTATTATATCATATTTATGACAGCATCATGTCAATCTTACAAAACACCCATTCAAATAAAGTGGTTGCCAATTAAAAACATATGGAAAGCTGGAAAGACCAGATATTTTGGCCTTATTTGAAAAAAGCTTGATCTAAAATTTAACTCTGCGGCTTGTGGTAACTGGTTTAGCCAAAAACCTAAATCTAATTTGGATAATTAGAATGGAACCCTTGACTTCTTCAGTAGGATACAAATCAGTGAGAAGGGGCCTAACGCTGAGCCCTGTGGAACCCCACACAAGATACGATCATCAAGATCTGAAGCATTGATTGTTTACCAAAGCCTTGACGTGCAACCAGTGTTTAGTTGTTTTAGCTTTGCAACCTGGCTTTTGGATTTTAAGAACTGGTGAAGTCTGCCTTCGGCTGTAGCAGCATCGGCGAGGTGTCGCCGCACACGTTACCGTCAGCGCAGCAACCGATTCCTCGTGCTGACTTCAGCAACATTTCAGTTTCAGTTTGACTCGGTGCATCTTTGTTTATCCTGTTGTAGAAACAGAAACATGACTCTCTGTTTAATAATTTAAGAGTATTGCACAGAGCAACGTTAAGATGGGAAACCTTGGGTAACTGACATTTATGTAGACAAGATGTTACAGCTCAACAGGGAAAACTACTCACTGACAGCTTGAGAAGCATCATAAAGAACCTGACGGCTCTAAAATCTCCAGATCTTGGCGTGGCAGCACGTCTAAAAATGCCTTTGGAGGAAAGAGTTAAGAGCTTCACCTTATGTCACACAAGATCTAAAATAATCTGCTTTCAGCAGACAACAAATGTCCTCAGGTTCTGTTCCGATGCTCTGATGGTGCAGGAGTTTTCACGGCTTATCTTTTTTCACGTTTGAGACTATAAGCTAAAAAGTTAGGGATGAATTCTCTTGCGATTGCAAAGATTGACCCAAATTTCTCAACAATCCAGTTACTTTAAGTGTGTTGGATCCGGGATAGCGGCCTAGAGCGAAATGGAGACGATGGGAGATTGCAAAGACAAATGGATGAGAGCTAAGAGTTGTGTAATCTGCGGGAGAGATAAGAGGGTGTTAGGCCGAGGAAGAATAAAGTGAGAAAATAGGTGAGACTCTATATTTAGCCGAGGAGCTTCTGTTTGGAAACTTGCAGAAGGTGGAGGATCTGTTGAGACTTCCTTAAGAAAAGAAAAACCCTTCCATGTTCTGTTATATGATGCGCCGCAATTAGTGCAGGACAGATCAAACTCCTACCACTTGATGCCCAGGAGAGCGTCCGCCAGCTCCGTCTCATGGCTAGGACTCATTACATTAATGTGATCATTATTCAGACACTGACCTTATCAGTTGGTGATTTATTGCTGACTACCCTGCAGTATTATTATCGTCATCCCTTCCGACCTCGCCGAGTCGGGCCGCGGTGTCTCTGTATCAAATTAGAATCACTTCGTCATTAGAATCTCTGTTAGCGATATTGCAGGAGAAGGCGGGTCATTATATAAACATTACCAACAGGTTCTGTTTTCTACTTTTCAGGCCTGCAAACTTCATATTCATTCTTTTTCTTTTTTTAAAGCTGCAGATTGTTGTCAAAGTTGTCCAAGTACCCAAAAATATTGGAAATCCAACCCTGAATTTAAACTCCATAGAAGTGTTTTAAAAACTTCATACTGTCTGGTGAAAGGATTTTTTTTTTTTTGGGATGCACCGATGTGAAAATTTGGGCCACCATCAATTGCCAATAGTAATAACAATACTGATATTATAGCCAATAACCAATATTTACCCCAATTACACATTTTTTAAATATTTCCCTACATTTTAGACTGCATGAAAGCGACCTCGCATTGCATTTCTGCTTCAATCGCCACATAATCCTGTGCTGCATCTCTGCCACTGTAACATGACTGTAAAAATGCCCAACACTCTCTTCTTAGAACAGAAACATGGCAAAAATATGGAAACGAACAACAAGATAGAAAAATAAACAGGTCCTGATTTACCTATCGGCCGACGCTGATGCTCATATGTTCTGCATCCTGAGTGTTTTTGTTGCAAAGCGCTTGCAAAATTAAGACTTAATTTGAATACCTAAGTTATGCAACAGATCAAAATGTTGGTGTTTAAAAGTTTAAAAAAAGAAAAATTGGGCACGATTGGTCCGAATTATGATGGTGACCATTGGTCAAAAACAACGCAACAGAAACGTTGTTAAATTTAGAACCTGAAATAAAATGGATTGGTGGAAATTAAGACTGGACGGGGTTTGATGCAAATTAGCAACAACAGTCTTCAGGCGTAGAAAGTCCACACTTTCTACAAAGAGAACAATAAGGGGCATTGATAATGATCATCCACACCCACTGAAAAGATAAATCCTTAATTGTCAGCATTAAGTGTCCGGCAAAGTAAAGATCAAAAATCCTGCAGTAAGAGGTGGAATGAAACTCTTTGACCGTGACAATGAAATGAATGTAACTGGATGTGATCTGGCCCTGTTTTGCTCCTAAAGTGCCGTGGGAGGACTTTGGATGGGATTCGGTGCCACATAAATTGAATCGTACTGAAGAGCAGCCAGAATAGAAATTAAGAGATATGAAACAACACACGTCTGAGCCTGAAGGCAGGAAATACACTGCTGGTTCTAACACCCGGGTTGCTTTTTCTGGTTCTCACCCCGACACTCACTGCTCGCGTTGATGGTCCATCCACAAGGAGAAGAACTGCAGCCTGAGGCAAAAGTAAGCTGCACAGTATGTTGTTGCTTTCTTTTGAAACAATTATCCTAACAAATGAAGTGAATGAGGCCTGCGTCTGGTCTCCTATTTATAGCATGTTTGCACATACTGCAAGCTAAATATGATAAATACTTATGTAAGTTATGTAGTTGGTTCCTTTTCTTCTAGTCTCAGACGGTTGGACACCATGTTGTTGTTTTTGTTTTTTTTCTAGTTTCCATAGTAATTGAGTGCCACTGATCCTGTTGTGGCATGAAGGGCAGACGGTTCACTGCTTCCTAAAGAAGATGAAAACAGACAGTCTCAGCTCCCCGACCCCGACATGGGGGATGCTTCAGCCGAGCGGGGCCTTAAAGGACAAAAACATCAGAACGCGTACACGTGACCAGTCACTGGGTTACACAAGACGTGGATCTTGTGGAATCACAAAGGATAGCAGTAACAACTCAGAAGCACAAATTTGTCAATTATTTGTAGCGCTAAACAAAGGTTTGAAACTGTACAAGGTTTTGTTTTTTTTTTTACAAGAGAGGGGAAATCCATAGAGTAAGATTTCAGTAGATTGTACTATGTAATTCTTAAACATTGCTTTCCCTTTTCTGTCTTTATCAAATGTAGATTGCTTCAGGTTTCTTACTTACCACCTAAATAACAACTATTTCCACATTTCATAAACGTACATCTTACCTACAGCTATTTTAACATGTAACTCATGATCAAGAATGCTAATTAATGTCACTATAAGCAATGTAGCTCTTAAAGCGTTAACTGCTTAACAAAACAATCTCAATGTGAGGAAGCGGTTGGATTTTCCTGCATTGAACGAGAAACACAGTGAAACAGGGAAGACATCGAAAAAGAATAAACGTCCATAACTTGTTTTTATTACACAGCCTTGCTTCTACATCCAGCTGTTGGATCGTCTAGAAGGGGAGAATATGAGGGAAAGACCAACAAAGCCTATGTAAACACAAGGTGAACAAGCTGGCATTAGTCTAGCTGCTAGGCTAATGCTAGGCCCTAGACGCAAACATTTCCCAATGAGGCAGTGCGTGGAGCTGTCAAGGAAAACGGGATCATTGGATAAGGCTAAAACTATTTCAGCCTTATCCAAGGTGTGGTATGAAAACACAACACGGATTCAAGACACCTCCAACTGTTGGGTGATTCGAGAAACTGGCTCAAAAAGTACCTCATTGTCAATTAACAGGATAACGTTTGGGCTGTAACAAACCTCTGCCGCTTTGGCATCGTCTTGAAACTGCCTTTGGAGGTCTGATTAATTCACATTCTGTCTCTAATTAATTTTCCACCCCTAATTAAGCCAGAAGGCACCTTCTTTCCACACAGCCCTCTCCGTCCCTTGGCGTTTCTTCTTTTTGCTGCTCCTCGGTCTTTCCGCTTCGGACGCTTTTATCCAGGAGCTCCTCCAACAAGCTGCAGCGGCACACATTCCCCGCAGCATCTTCACGGCGGCCAGCTGATACCATGACTGTGTTTTGGTGCCCTTAGGATTATGTGCAATATCTTAAGTGCTATTTATACCTTTAAATGATTCCTCCAACAGGGGGGATGTTATTAACATGATGTCAAATGTAATCACGCTCTAAATCCCAAAGCAACACTACACAGGTAATGGTAATAAATGTCAATTATGGGAGAAAAGCGCATGCGTGTTTTCATGTATTTATATATAGGAAAGCAAATTGAACAAAAACAGATTCTGCCATTTTGCCGCACATTAAACAGAAACAAAAGAAAGTGTGAAAAACACTGGAAGCCAAATGAGTCGTGTTAAAAAGAAAAACCTGTTTTCTGGTTACCATGGCACTGCTGGAGTCCTCGCCTTTGTAGTCTTGCTGCTCGGTTCTCCTGTTGTTGTAGAACGACCCAGTTCAAGCTGGATCTTTGACTTTAAAATAATTTGGCACACACATAATCCCAAGTTATAGCTTCTGTGTCTGCAAAGTAAGCCCGAATGATCATCATCCTTTCACCACTGTGGAAGGATTGGCAGCTTGAGGGATAAAACAGATCCATCAGAACCAGCACTGCGCATTATTGTCTGCAATTTAGTCTCATCTGTCCGAAGGATGTTAATGCAGAACAACTTCCTTTCGACACAGCAGCCTGCAGATAGCGGGTGGCTTGTAGATTCATAGTTTAAAACGCATCTGACTTTCATCTCCGGTCATATAAATTATAAAGTAACTGAGCATTTACCACCAGCAGGCTGCTGGTGTTGGGGTCTGAAGACTGTTGTCAAACAGATTTTAATCCGTTCAGTTTGTGCTGCTGTTTAGATTATTTATGATGCTCTCTGTATATGAAACCAGTTAGGATCTTATGAAATGCTTGGCTATCTTCAAAACTCATGCAAAAAGCTGGTAAAATGATTTAATATTAATTAAATCCAGGCTTTGTGAATCTTTGATCTAGAGTAAACACAAAATCTTGTACTTCAGAGTTAAGTCAGTATCTTCTAACCCGAATTTACCTCCTGGTGTATTTTCCTTTGGGGTCTGTCCCCACTCAGTGCTTTTGACGAAATATGCATCTAAATTATCTTTAGGGTGTTCCTTACTTTTTGCGCACCGGTGTTGAGTGTTACTTGTAGGGGGGAGGAAAGTGAACTTTTCAGAAAAGTGCTGGGATCATTATTGTGACTGCTTTTTTTTTTCTCCAGGCAGCAAATCATTTGGGGCAAAGAAAAAAAAGAAAAAAAAAATCATCATTCAGCAGAAAATCGCTCCTTCTGTGTTTATCCTGAGCTGTAGGCAATGACATTCAGACAGAAGTAATCACATAAAAAAAAAAAAGAAACCCCATTTTGTGGGAACAGATCAGTTTGGCATTAAATGCTGGTTGGACATTAACGTAGCCCCGTATCCGGCTGCTGCTCCAGGTAATGAGATTCGCCGTGTTGCTTACTTCTGCACATTACCTGACAACGCTTTTGCTGCTGGACTGAACCATAACAAGCAGACATGTTGGTACTACAGCCAGCATTTGGCACATTTTGAGGAAAAAAAAATCAACCTAACACACTTGGAACATAAAAAAAAACAGTAATGTATCAAGTATACAATGGAAATATAACACCAAAATAGCGTCACAACGAAAAAAAACCAATGCATTTTCTGCCATTGAAAGTTTTAATCAGCAAGAAACCACCCACAGTGAGGTAGTTTAGTCATCATTCATCAGACTTGTTGTAATCACTGATAGATTCTCGTAGTAAACGATCTTCTTGAGCACAAGAAGTGCTTTGATGTGCTTTAAATATCCATCTACTTGCGTCAATAACAATTATGAAGATGAAGGTGATAATAAAGGATTGAGCTAAAGAGTCTCCTCGAGCGATAATGTGATTGGAAAAAAGACAAAGTAAAGAGTCGCACAGCACCGCTGATTGCAGTTCAGATAAATATTTATGGTGGCGGTGGAACATTTAGCTATTAGTCATAAGGAGAGAAAGAAAAGATTACCTCTGCATGCAAGAGCTGTTAAATATGATGTAACCATTGAGGTGGTCTTTGCTGAGTTCATCAAATGATTGACTTACTTGCTTTCAGGGAATTTGGAGAAAAAACTGAATCGATCGACAAAACAGCGCAAAAGAAATTTCGACAACCTTATTTGTCTTTATTGGAATTGTAGAGATCAACAAAACTGTCAACAATTGTGAAGTGATGCACACTAAAAAATAAAGAATAACTTAACAGTAAGAGTATGTTGTATTTGTTGCTCCGATACTCCAAAATCAAATGCATCACAACCAAGTATCTTTAGAGGTCGCAGCAGAAGTAAATAATCTATTTACCATTAATTGAATTTAGTGTAAGTAAATATCCAGCAGCTCCATGAGGAAGTCAGATGTTTGATGGGGGAAAATCTGTGAATAAAAGAAAAATGAAACATCATGAAGGACAAGGATCAGGTCAGGAACAAAGCTGAGGACAAGGCGCTCTAGATCAACGTGGAGTGGCAGTAAAACTGGACGCATCATCCCGCAGTTAAACACGGTAACGCCTACGGTGCAGTATTAGTGCCAAAATGGTGGCTCAAAAAAACATTCAAAGCTCAAGACTGCAGAAAATTTTATGTGACTGCAATGAAAGACAAAATATCTTCTAGTCATAATAACCAGATGTGCCTATAAACATGGTGTATTTACATTTACAAAGAGCAAAGCTTTAATTTAGTGCAGTAAACTCTAACATCTGTGTCTGTCTGCCTTCTGAGTTCAGCCTCTTTTGATCCATTCTGGATGACGTACAGAAACGGTCAAATGCCCCCTTTGCTGTTAGATTAATGGACTCTGATATGTGTTTGTTCAGAGAGCATCTCAGGTAGCCTCCAGGTAAAAGCCACGCAGGGTGAAACTGAAATGTCTAAGTGCGGGTCTCTTGTGGTGCATGTCAGTTTTAAAGGCACAGTCTTCACTAGAGGTTAGCATTTTAGCTTCCCTTCATGTTTGGGTAGTGTGTAGCGTAGCATTATCGTGCGATTATAGAGACAGGCAATACTTCTGACCTTATTTGGCAGGTACATTGGTGTGTAATTTAAGGTCTGTTCATTGTAAAATGTATTTTCTCTTAAAAAATAAATCCTCATAATCACATAGACTAGACCATAATGTCATTCTGTAAATGACAGCACTTTTAATGCAAAGTTTCTTTAAAAATTGCATTAAAAGTCCATTAAAAGTGCCAACTTTGCATTATTTAGTAAATAGTATCACTTTAATGCAAAGTTGGCACTTTCAATGCAATTTTTAAAGCAGCTTTGCATTAAAAGTGTCATTATTTACCTAATGGCACTTCATGATAACAGTCATAAACATTCATAAAGACTCCTTCGTGTTCATGACAGGTTGTTAAGTCGCGTTTGAGTCTTATGCACAACCCGTCAAAGTGTTACTAAACTTTTTAATACACTTTTTCTTTTATTTGAATTACTAAAAAAGTAACATTTTCATGATCAAGATGCAGCAACCTTAGGGTGACCAAACGTCCGTATTTCACGTCCTGTCCCGGGCGTCCCGGGTTTTTTTTTTAGAAAGAGAGGAAATGTCCCGGTTTTTTAAAATTACAACAAAAAATAAGAGGGTCCTCCTTTTCAGATCCCCCCCGTCCCCGCTCCAAGGTGTCCTGGTTTTCCCAAATGAAAATATGGTAACCCTAAGCAACCTATATAATTTAAGTAAGCCTTACATGGTGCAAAATAGATTTTCCTGCAAAAGATCACTTGCCTTCTACTCTAGATAATAAGATCTCATTTTGGTTCAGATTGTTGGAGACAGGAAGAAGTTTTGGTCACAACTTGTGCAAAGGGAACCATTACATGCAGCCCAGTTTTATGAACGAAACAAGTATATTAGAGGGAACAATTGTTCTCGATGTTGTTGTTGTTTTTTTCCTTTTGAGGAAACAAAGCTAAGAGAAAACTTGTCGAGAAGTTGAATTTCCCACGCTCGAACAACCGAAGCTGTCTTTTGGACGGACTCGCTACCCGTAATTGCTGGACAATAACGAGAAGAAGGAAGACGACACGTCTCATCTAAATGCAAAATATGTAGCCCTGATCTCCTGATTACACACAAACTCAGGACTCTTTCATTGAATCATGAATATCGAAACCCTCCGAATAAATATTTGATGGGATCCATGAATTATTTTTGCCTTTATTTTTGAATATTTTAGAGTTCATTAAGCATTCCTAAAAGTGAAAGGGAGCTGGTGCAACTCAGGCATTGCCAGGAGCTTCCAGGAGTTCTCTTTGAAGACGAAGCTCTGATTGCTGCGCCGCCATCTCAGCGTCGCCATTAACGATTTGGTCAAAGGTCATTTCCCTCCAACCGGGCCGCCGTCATGAAACATCAGATTTCCGCTGGTTTGCCGTGCTCACAAAAGATTAAAGGTGTTCCTGGGGCTTATTGTGACGTAGGAAATTGACTGCATAGGTTAGATTTGGCTTCTCA
This sequence comes from Brachyrhaphis roseni, assembly GCA_903066815.1. Taxonomy (NCBI): domain Eukaryota; kingdom Metazoa; phylum Chordata; class Actinopteri; order Cyprinodontiformes; family Poeciliidae; genus Brachyrhaphis; species Brachyrhaphis roseni. Next base: position 68,558 of record CAEFZY010014319.1, read on the forward strand.
AAGTGCGATAAGATGATAAATATAGATTTGGATAAACAGCTTGGGGTGGAGAGAGAGGGAGGCTGTGAAAACCTATCCCGATGTCATCGGCAGCCCTGGATGAGATATGAGTCATCCGCATGTTTCGGAGCCTCTGAGATGAAAACATCAGTCCTAAACTAGGCTAATCCACTAAACCCAAGCGATTCTAATTGAGCGTTGCCCACGTCGCACGAGCTCAAGAAGGCAGAGAGCTGCGTGCGCAGATCGCTGAAACAGAGGCAGAGATTAATTAAAAGGGACCATACGTGCTGAAACGCATGTGAGCTGCGGCCCTGACCTTACACTGCGCAGCTTATTAAGCATGTTAAATTGAAGGCGTAACATACATGTGTGCGTGCGCGCGTACATCCCGAAGCGGCAGTCGACTGGATTTCACAAATCCGCTTTGTGTCACTAAAGTTTTGCAGAGGAAAGTGAGCAAAAGAGCAACTGAGAGCAAGTTGGTGTCTGCGTCGACCAGGGTTTCATTTGCGCTTTGTTTCTCTCTCTCTCTCTCTCTCTCTCTCTCTCGTCCCGATGAATCCTGGTATAAAAAGCCACAGCTCCTGCTAAGCTGGGGATGTCCCAGTCAAAGTCCCGCTGAGGTCCATACATTCACATGTCGGACCGCAGAGTTCCTCTCTGCTGTGGGTCAACGAGCGCCAAAGGTGGCTCATTTACAACTAATTTCAGTTTTTTTCTTTTTCAAATTTAACCTATAAATGATATATTCGTCCTATAGTGTTGTATAAAGTGTGCAATTTAGACCCTCTGACCGAAGAGGTTTTACCCACAGGCAGATACAATCATGTAAAGAATGTCATAACTGGGTAAAAGTTTTATTCAGTTGAGAAAAATGTAAGAATTTTCCTCTGCAGCTGGATTTTTTTTCATTTTACAAAACTCAGTTTCAATCAAAACTGATTTTATTATTTCTACACGCACACCTTCACCCTGTGATTAAATTAAATATGCATTTTTTTTAGTGAGACTATTATTTTAAATACGTTTACATAATTAACTAGCTTATTACGTCCTTGAGTTAATTTAATTAATGAACTCTAGCAGTTGTCCTTGACATACTATCTGTCTTTGTTATCGAAAGAAAAGACAGATATGCAACAGTGTCAGTGGGATAAAATAACTTTTTGTTTGAACATTATAAAATTAAATGATTATGCTTTCAGCTGCTTTCTGCGCTGCTCTCTCTACAACTACCTGAACACAGCAACGGTTGCTATGGGAGATTAAATGATTTAGAAAAAATTTATTTGATTTAGGTCAAATTCATTTTTGTTTTGGGCCAAGATAAGATCACGAATGCTCTTAAAGGGCTAGTTGTGCCAAAATGTATTGAGAAAACTGGTTCAACTGTTAAAATATCAATGAATTCTTAAAATTACTGTATGTAATAATATTGAACACCTTTTCAGTCCCTCCAGGATTTTGTGATTCTTTTTGTGATTTTGTGCAATAAAATTCAAAGTGTTTGTGGCACTAATTTGGAAATATTTGCACTTATTTATGATGAAACTTGCTGAATAGATCATAAACTATAATCTGACATCAATCAAAGCTGACGCAGCTGTTTAGTACAAGAAAGAAAACTTTTGATGATTTTTGAGAAAAATCTGCTATAAACTCCCAAATACGTATTGGCGCAAAAAAGTGCGGGGATTTGATGATTTTGCGTAAATTTTTACAATAATTCTCAAGAATCTTAAGCAATTGATTGATATAATTTGGCAGTAAACAGATAAAAACTGCATTAATTTGATTGATAAAAAAATATTTTAGCACACTTAGTGTTTAGTCTCTAGAGGGCCACATTAAAAGCTACGGCGGGCCAGATCTGGCCCACGGGCCTGGAGTTTGACACATGTGATTTAGGACATGGAGTTCAAACAAGTGATTTATTTTAATATAATGTCCTTCCTTTCATATAGCATAGCTCACTGTGAAATTTGTAATAGAGTTTTTCCAAATAAATGAGACTAGTCTCAACAAATTGGCACGCTCACATTTGCTGTCTATTTTGGACTAACACAAATATCAAAGACACAACAGCAGGTATTAAGAGCAGAGTTTTAAATCTGGGTCAGGTGAGTAGTTTTCCTGCCTGTCTTTATGTATCGCTCACTTCTGCTCACAGTCTGGGTTCTTTTTCACTCTGGTTGGGTTTGTGAGCCACAAGTGAGGGCAGATCTCATCAGTGACCCAGTGAGTCACCTCACCGTGCCTGACACACACCCACACCCCCCCCCCACACACAGTGGATGGCTTTGGAGAGAACTGACACTGTAACACAAGGAAATAATAACGTGGACGTCCTGCAGACATGCAGCGTATGCTAACGCACTGAATAGCAGAGAATAAGAAATAGCAGAGAATAAGAAACGTGTCCATTTATAGGAATCAGATACAGATTGTCAAACTGAGTGGATAAAACTTTTATTTAGCTGACAAACATCTGAGAATCTTCCTCTGCAGGTGGATTTCTTCTTTTTACAAAACTCAATTTCAATCAAAACTGATTTTTATTTATTAATTTTTTTTACACACATTCATCTGTCTCTACTATAGCTACTTCCTTTTCCTACCCGTTTGTGTTCAAGCTGCAGAAATGAATCACTGACAGCATCTACAGCATGGAAAACAGGAGAACCACACGGCCTGGAAAACAAACAACTCAGAGTTGGAGCGACAAGTGTGGGTGAAGTCAGAGATGAAAATGTAATATGATAACAGAAATGGTTTGAGGTAGAAGTAAAGACGGAAGATGACGGCGATGACTTTTCATGGTTTTCTTTATTGATTTAGATTATCGGATCTATATTCTTGTTTATGGTTTTGATTGCTTCCTTTGCTTTCGAGTGTTTGTAAGACGTGCTTCTTGCTCTCCCCGGCACGTTGTTGAGTTATTGGTTCCTAAACGTCACGTCTGCTCTTTGTTGTCCGTTGCACAGGGATAGTGAAATATTTTTGATTTTCTCTTTGTTGTATATGTGCTTTCTCTATTCTTGTTCTTCCACTGCAGGATTTTGCCTCGGTTCTTACCAGATGTGTCGCAACAAATACAGAAACAGATGCACAACTGTGACATATACTCTAAAAAACATTCCCAAATTAGTTAAAGGGTTGCATGTTTATGTGAATTATTTGTCACAATTAAGAATTCAACATTAATATAACAAAAAAGGAGGTAGAATCTCTTTAACATATTTTAATTTTACCACAAGCATGTAAGAAATTAGCCCCATTTGAGTGTATTCTAATTTAAATTTTGTGTAGATTCTTGTGTTACTTCAGCTATGTGTTAAAGAAATTTAATCTGATGATAATCTGTCAATTGTTATGATTTTATACCAGTGAGGCATCATTGTTTTAGGTGTCAGTTTTCTCCTGAAAGACTGGAATGTCACAAACTAATGAACACAGATCATTCAGGTATAAAACTCTGTGCGCTTTATTGAACCTAAATTCTTATATAACAGCAACACAAGATTTGGGTTTATAAAAAGAGTGTTTAATACTTTATTTTCAAAAGGTACTTCCTGTTCTCACCAGAACGCATTTTGTAACTGATTGAATATTGCATAGGTGCATTTGTTTTTGCTTTCTTCGGGAACAGAAATATTTTCAGGCAAATTTGGCTAGTGCTACATTAGGCTAAGCTGCACGCAGCCAGAGGAAACAAACAAGTGCTTTCTCTGACTTCAAGTCAGATGGGCGGCACAATGGAAAAGTCTTTGCAGGTCTGAAACCTAAACTTTTTAAAACCTCGAGATATCTCGATAGCAGCACCTAGCAAATGCACTGAACAAAAATATAAACGCCCCATGTCAAATATGAGAGTTTTATGAACATTTGTGTTACGCAATTTATAGAGAAACTCAAACTATATTTTCAGTAATTACTGATCTCCATATCAGCATTGATAACATCGTGGTTTGGCCATTTGTAGCGGATTCCTTTGAACATGATAGGGGTCAGGTTGAGGAATATGATCTTGACCAGGTTGGCGTCTTGTAGGCGGTTATCGACAGTCTGAGGTGTGATGCGTCTGTTGTGCAGACCAATAGTCTCATCAGCTGTGTGTGTCGATCTTGTGCTGGTGTGGTCACACGTGGCCGACGGGGATGAGGTCGATTTGCAGTGGTGCCAATTTGTTGGAAACAAACTCTTAAACAGCCGATGGTCCGATGACGGACATTGAGCCGTGCAGCTACTGCTCTGATGGACGTCCCTGCATCAAACATGCCAATGACACGCTCCCGCATAACTTGAAACATCTGGCATTATGACTTCTGACAAAATGCTATATTTTGGGGTGGCCTTTTAGTGTCCCCAGTCCAGGGACTGTCCAGTTGCTGCTCATTTTGTCTGATCAGCAACATGCCCCATCACCAGGGGCGCAACTACATATTTTTGAGGTGGATGCAAACATCTCACCCGGCGCCCCCCCCTCGCCCTACATGTTTCTGACAGAAATGCTAAGGCACTTGAGGAGGGAGAATGTGTGCAATCAAATCACTTTAGAGGACTTTAAGATTTCTATTTCCACCTGTTCTCTCCTCCATCCACCTTCCGTTCTGGACGACACGCTCTAAACTTACACGCCCCACTTCTCGGAAACGGCAGAAAATCAGAACTCGTCTGATTTTCTTTTAGTTTTTATAAACTTTTGACCTTCGGTTAATTAGGCAAGATGTGCAAAGGACACTTAAAAGCAAGTCAGGAGGGAGGGTGAGGATTAGCTGATTTGCGGCTCGTACATTAAGTCTGCGGCGGCGCGTGTTTGTGTGCCATCTTAAGTGTGCGGGTGGATGTATCCTTGACATAACTCCTGATGCGCTTTGCCAAGGATTTTAAGTAAATCAAGGCTGAGAGGTTTGGACTGAGTAAAATGCACCAAGGGGATATGAGCTGTGGGCTTAACGGGGAAAGAAAAACAAAAATAATTTTAGAAGGACTCTCTAGAGGAAGTCGAAGAAAACTGGGCAAACAAACAATGGAAACGGGAGAGATAAAAGGAAAGCTTTTTGCTAAACTATGCTAAATTAAAATGGAAAAATTCCAAGGTGGTCTTGTTCTTTAAACTAGAACCTCGTTCTGTAATTCTGCATATCTACTGAAGGATATTATCTACCGTCTGCTGCAGTTTTCTCATAATGACTCCTTTCCTGTATTTTTATGTCGCTCTCCCTTGAGATGACTTCCTCCCTACCTGTCTGAACTCTTTCCTATCCACTTCCCTTCTACCAGCCCTCAAGCAACTCCTTTCCCCCGTAGTTATTCCCCTGCTCCTTAATCCTCCTCCCTTCCCTACGATAATTCCTCTCCCGTTTCCCTCTTTGCTTCTTTCTGTCAAAATCTCTCTCTGGTTCCCTCCCTCTCTTTGGCAGACACTGTCCTCTTCTCTCCTCCCCTCCTCTCCCTTCGCTTTCTACCTTCTTCTCTTCTCCTCGCTGCTTTTCCCATCGTCTCCTTTCCATCCATCCATCTTTCACTCCCCTCCCCCCCCTCTTCTAAATCAGTCCTAATAGCCCGCAGTGCCGCACATGCTCCAGACGTGCTTGCAGAGGTACTGGCACGTTCATTACGCAGGGGCACGCGCACGCTCGCTCGCGCTGACCTGACGTTCAGTCAGCACCGATGTTCTTATGTGTCAAATTGACAGTCGCATACGGGAGAGATGTCAAATTAACGGGAGAAAAGGGGAAAAAATGGAGACGCACTGCAACAAACAGGACTGGATGAAGGAAAAGTAAATGGAGACGAACTGTGAGGGGAAAATGGTTCATGGACTGAATCGATAATCAAACACTGAACAGCAGGGGCAGAACAGCGAGCTGACAAGACGATACGCAATGCTGAGTTTGTGGGTTTTTTCACAAAATATAAATGTTTAACACATCCGAGTTCAAAACAATTTGTAATTAATAAGGTTTTTCTCGTTTTAATGTGTTTGTATACTTCTAAAAATACTAAATTCTGTGTTCTCTGGAATGAAATAAAACATTTAACTAATTTTTTTTGATAAACTAAGAATCTGATCAATTTTTGTGTGAATTACCCGTTTAGTTTAGCGCTAACAGGAAGCTCTAAAGCAGATGCTAACGGCTAGGCTAACAAGCCTACAAGGCTAACAAGCCTCAGCCGGCTAACAAGGCTAAGAAGCCGGCTAGCTTGTAGCCGTTAGCCGCAGCCTTTATTTTGCAACAGCAAAACAAGGGAACTCCAGGACTTCTTCCTTTCTAAATCCTTTCATTTTTATTACTCTAACAAGAATTGGCTCTGAAGACCAAAAACTAGCATCTTGAAGCTTTGTCCTCAAGATTCAGTGTCAAGTGTGGAATTTTAAGGTTCGGGCTTGACCAATAAAAAGGCTTGATTTTGAACAAGAGAGGACAAAATTGAACCAATAGGGGCAGAGGATAAACTGTATTGGTAGCGGCTAGCCGTTAGCCTGTCAAAGTCTTCTCAAAGTGCTTACTCTTGTATCTTGTCTCGGTTCTGGGTCACCATGTAGCTGTTTCATAGAGAGAACCTTCTTGGCTTTTCTTACTTTCCAACATATTTTACATGTTTACTAAATTTTTGTTTCTCTTAGTTGGCCCTTTTGGTTAGTATGGAAGCCCATTTCCGCCACTGTTAAAAAAAAAAAAATAATAATTATCTCAAAATAATGAGATACTATCTCGAAATAACGAGATAGTATCTCGAAATAATGAGATACTATCTCAATATAATGAGATACTATCTCAATATAATGAGATACTATCTCAATATAATGAGATAC